>CAXKVI010000004.1:91246971-91272592 GCA_964058755.1 Campiglossa producta | reverse complement strand
TTAGCTATTGAATCGCTGAAGAAAAGTATTAGATTAGCACTTCAAAAAAGTCAAATTGAGAGTATTAGTATCAATATAGTAGCATAAATCATATAATTGATATTCAAAGATATTAAATTACAACCTATAAAATATCAATTGAATAATACGTTTGATGAAGAAAAATTGATACTCCAAAGTTGCATATTGACACTGCTAAGTATTTGTACTATTTAGCATCGCCCTGATACCAGCTGTTTTTTGAGTGTAGGGCCTCGTCTGGGGGAAGCCTGCAATCCTTAGAGGGCTTGTCTCCAGGTTGGTGGATAGGGGAGTGCCTCCCAGATACATATGAGTGGTAGGAGAAAAATCAAATATCTCCCGCAGACCACACAGGCTGAAGAAGAACACTTCGCTAATAAACCAAAGTACCAAAAAATCGTGTCGCCTCTGTCTGTTCTCCATGTAGTAAGAAGCGGCCTGCTTTGAGCAATCTGTGAATTCATCTCTCCCTGATTTAATTTTAAATAACATTCTAGCATGGATCAACGCGTTAACGGAAAAAATTCTCCACCGGTTTTATGCGAAAATTTAAAGAAAAGTCCTATCATGATATCGAATTTGTCCTAAAAGAATCCCAAAACCGAACTTAAAGTGTTTCCGAAGTGGTCCCGAAATGGTCACAGACAAAGCTGAGGTATGGTTTTCTCAAAACACCCCAGTCCTTCCGATAAAACCCTATAACTCCCGAAAATAATGTTTTTACAAGGTTGCCAAATATGTTAGGGTATTTTTCGATAAAAATACCAGAAATTATGGTCACCATCTAGGGCTGCCACCTAATCTTATTCTATTTTTTTCATAGCCGCCTTTATCTCGAAAACGACCGAAACTGTCCTGCTGCCACCTATCTTAAAGGATTATTACTTAAATGAAATGAGTTAAACTAACTTTTTATAAACGAAAGTTATTTTACGCCGCATATCGAAAAAAAAATCTAAATAAGGTTACCTCCTAGGGTTGCCACATAATCCTATTGTATTTGTTCTATTGTATATCTCAAAAACGACTTGGAACTGGATGAACTTTTGAATATAGGCAACATGCTTCATTTTGAAGGGTGTTACTCAAGTGTTGCCACTTAGGATGATGTTACATGGTTGCAACCTATATTAATTAGTTATTTTTTGTATGAAATCTGTTATGTCAATATTGGTATCCAATGAATATATATTTTTTATACACAATTTAACATATCTGCGTTTTAATCTCGCAAACGACTTGACACCTTTCAGAGAAATGTTATATGTAGGCTACCTTAAGCTTGAAACAATCTTCCTTATCCCTTAACCATATAAATCAGCTCGTTCAGATAGGGTGTTTTGAATTAAATTTTGAATTAGGGTTATCCATAAAGCAATTCTAAGATATAGTTACTTTTTATTTTATAACATTTTGAAACTTGTGTTAATATAATAAAAATATTTCGTAAACATTTTCTTTTTTATTAAAATTTACCATGCATATGCTTGGGATATTCCATGTTGCTCACCGACACTTGTTTGTATTACGTTGATAATATTGTAATTGTTTTTCTTTTTAATTATATTAAAATAAATTACTGCAAAACATTTGCAACAACGCTGCCGAGTTTAAACACTTGTTAAAATATTGGCGTCATAAAGTTATTATTAAAATATTACAAATATCAGTTACATTGTAATAACATTAAAACCATTCTCGTTCCTATATCAAAATATATGTATATCTACATATGTAAATTGCACTCATGAATATGCACACGTAACGTACGTAAGGTGTCATATTGTACTTTTTATTATCTCACGGTAAAGAATTTGCCACAAACTATCGACGATCGACGAACGTACATCAAATGTTTGCAATCGAAATGCAACTGCCACTTGAGATGCGAGATTTAGAAAATTTTTTCTGATTTGAGCGCGGGCATTGATCAATTATGACTTTAAAAAGAAAAATAAAAGTGTAGAAATGTAGCTTGTAGGTAAAAAAAAAAATAAATAAATATTAAAGCGTGCAAGAAAACGCGAGAGAATGCATTGAACAGTGGAAACGACCGACCGACCCACCGACAGCATCATCATTATTGCATCTGTTAGATACAATAATTATCTAATGTGTTGTAAGCGTATAAAAACGTTCGCTCACCTATGTATAAGCCTTGCCTATAGTAGCGTTGTTGAATGAGTATACATGGAGGGGCGGCAACGGGCTGAGCTAAGTTACGCTTAGCAGCGGTTGATGCACTTTACAATCGGTTGAGCATCAGTGAAAATTATAAACGCTCATCCAAACTCACATTCATACAGGCAGAAGCGCAACCCAGCATACATACGTCAAATACATACCTAGCTAAACTAGCAAATACAACAAAAAACTATAATACAATGAATATTTATAAATAAAACAGTGCTACAAACCGTGTTTGCACCGAAACGCACCTTTTTTTGAAGTGGAAAAAAATGAACGAAAAGCCACTCAAAATTTTAATTAATTTTTTTTTTTTTTTTTTGTATTTTATTTTATTTCAATTTATTAAATTTTTTTCAATTTATTTTTATTTTGTTTTATTTAATTTTTTTAATTTAATTTAATTTTATTTTACTTTATTTCAAGTACGAGTATGTTATGAGTTTGTGGTCATTAATTTGAGAATCTTCGAAAATTTGTTGGACTTTTGACCGTTTGTGAATAATTTTTCTTAAATTATTCTGTGTTTTATTATTAGTGAACAAGATGGAAAAGCAACAACAATTACAAGCTACCATGCTTACGTAATTTCGGCCTTGCTCAAGGGCCTTGTCAAATGGCTTTATATATAGAAATTTTTCATCACCTATTGTTTGTCATCGAACCAAGAACCAAGGGGATTAGGAATTTCTAAGCCCGCAGTGTGTACCTCTTACACCAAATTATTGCCAGCTTATATCCATCATGTTCAGTTAGTATGTATTCATTTTATTAGTTTTTGTTTTTATTCTACCTTATCGACAACTAGAGTGACATGAATCGGTCACCATTTATACTAGCAGTGTCAAGGATTTTGTGCACCCTGTGATCATTTTACTGACAGCTGCCAGTTTATTTTCACAGGGTGGCTTTTTCCGCTGTGCCCTGCGTTTAATATTGTTTAAGCGACATAACATGGTTACGTTTATTTCATCTGCATTACATATTATTGTAATTCGCAGATAATTTATGGAATATTCGGAATACATAGCTTATAGTCGCAGTCACAAAACGTAGTTTTTCACAAGCAAAATGGGGTAAGCCAATAGCCGCCAATGCCTCAGAGCCCAAGTGCTCACCACCAACAATTTTGAGGGGTTTTCTAAGGAAGTGAGAATAGCCAACGATGCATTCTCAGAGCCAAAGTGCTCGCCCCAATTAATACATACAGAGTGTCAATACCAAAACACAGTCCACTAGACTTGATGGTATATACCAATAATTAAAAAGAACCAAACACAGTCCATGAGACTTGATGGAATATAAAAATAATAAAATAAATAAAATTAAAAAGACTTTGGTGAGGTGGGATTCGAACCGGCAACCCCGGCCAACTCCCTCAACCATATAATATAGCAACAACAATAATAATAAACTGCTCGCCGCCCACATTTAACTCCAGCTTAGATAAATATGTAAGTATGTTATGAGTTTGTGGTCATTAATTTGAAAATCTTTGAAACTTTGGTGGACTTTTGACCGTTCGTGAATAATTGTTCTTAAATTATTCTGTGTTTTATTATTAGTGAACAAGATGGAAAAGCAACAACAATTACAAGCTACCATGCTTACGTAATTTCGGCCTTGCTCAAGGGCCTTGTCAAATGGCTTTATTATTATTATTATTTATTTCATTTATTTAATTTAATTTAATTTATTTTAATTTAATTTAATTGAATTTAATTTAAATTAATTTCATTTCATTTCATTTCCTTTCATTTTTATACATATTTTATTTTATTTTATTTTATTTTTTTTAATTTTATTTTGTTTTATTTTATTTTATTTTATTTTATTTTATTTTTTTTTTTCATTTTATTTTTTTATTTTTTATTTTATTTTATTTTATTTTATTTTATTTTATTTTATTTTATTTTATTTTATTTTATTTTATTTTATTTTATTTTATTTTATTTTATTTTATTTTATTTTATTTTATTTTATTTTATTTTATTTTATTTTATTTTATTTTATTTTATTTTATTTTATTTTATTTTATTTTATTTTATTTTATTTTAATTTAATTTTATTTTATTTTATTTTATTTTATTTTATTTTATTTTATTTTATTTTATTTTATTTTATTTTATTTTATTTTATTTTATTTTATTTTATTTTATTTTATTTTATTTTATTTCATTTTTTTTTTATTTTTTTTTTATTTCATTCCATTTAATTTAATTTTATTTTATTTTATTTTATTTTATTTTATTTAATTTAATTTAATTTTATTTTATTTTATTTTATTTTATTTTATTTTATTTTATTTTATTTTATTTTATTTTATTTTATTTTATTTTAATTTTATTTTATTTTATTTTATTTAATTTTATTTTATTTTATTTTATTTTATTTTATTTTAATTTCTTTTATTTTTTTTATTTTATTTTATTTTATTTTTTTTTCGATTTTTGTTGGGCTTTTTTGACCATTGTTAGTTGATACGAAATAAAAAACAAACTTGTATCTCATCGTTCCAACCCGATGTCTCGCTAGGCTCCCTAGCCTCCTCAGGGGTGATCTGTTTATTGAAACAATAATAAAATTTAAAACTTACAAAAAAATTATTTTATTTTATTTTATTTTATTTTATTTTATTCCATTTCGAGCCTTTTCGAATTCCAGAGTGGTTTGCATCTCTGCTTGTTCAACAGTGGTTTCAATTGCCATTAGCGTGCCGGCTTATAATTATTGTTTTTGTAAAAAAAATGCTTATATATTATATTTTATTCTTATTTTTCTTGTTTTAATTTTTTGTATTTTTGTTTTGATTTCTACTTCGTTTGTAAGCAATTTAATGCATTGAAAATTTGCCAAATGGTGTTGAAAAAATCCATGCGAAACTGATTGACTCAAGCTGGGCTACAAATGCTCATCAAATTTGTTACACTTGTAAGTATATATTGTGTCGTTGATGTTACTGCAATTAACATTACCGCACATTTAATGATATATTTTTGCACTGTCAGTGAAACATTAATGTTTTTGCTCGCCTCATCGTCATACGTCACTACTCTTCAGTGCTTGCATCACGCATACCACGCGGCCATTGTCATTGCCAAATTGTTGAGATTCCACGATCGAGGGTTTAGTGTTTACAAGTTTTAAAACTGAAAGTTTTCTAAATTTTAAAAATGATTTCAAAATATTTTTTTTTTAATACTTTTAAGTACTTTGCACAACTTTTGCACTTTTTATCCTTTGGCAGAACTTTGTGTCATAAAACATTTCCTTAAATTGATCCCAAAATGATACCAAAATTATCTCAAAATTACCCTAAAACGATTCCAAAATTACCCAAAATGATCCCAAATATTCCCACTACTAGGCATGATAAAAGAAAACTCCCCACCAAAATTCATTCAAATCGGAAGCCGGCCATACGCAAACATGGCAAATTTTCCAAAAAATAATTTTTTTCAAAAATTGAGAAATTTTAATGTGTATTTGAAATAGTTGGCGTAAGAGAAGGATATAAAATTTTATTATTCTGCTTTTTCCATTACATTAAGTGAAGCTTATGTAATCGGTTAGTGTTTTTTTTTTGGAACTAGATGTTTTAAAAAATTAATTTTTAGTATAAAACTAAACGTGCCTCTTTTTTTAATATTTTTTTCAAAATGGATTTTTTTTAATTTGCGCAAAAACGTTGCAAATGTATACATTCAGCAGTAAAATATGATCCTTTGTGACGAAGAATCCGAGTTCAGAAGCAAAAATAAAGTGCGCATTTAAAAAAAAGTGAGTTTAGAAATTGCATTCCAATTTTAGTTAAAAAAAAAAAACACCTATATCTGGTTGAATTTTATTCTGTTCTATCCCAAATTTAGTTGATCCATTATTTTTATTAATTACAAATTGTGGTTAAGGTTACTTGCCAAGCCAGATTTCTTTAATTTAGACTTGTAAGCTGTATTAAAATATGAGTTCTTTGAAGCACAAGTTGTGTTACTCCAATTTTGTTTTTTTTTATGTTAGGCATGAAAATGTGTGGGGAAATACGTGTTCTGCTTAAAACGCTAACGGTGAAACTCCTTATTCCCATATAAACATACATACTTGTGTCAACAGAAAACTTTTAATATCTCGAAACAAGAAAATTGGAGAAAACCATTTTTGTATACATACATATGTACCTGCACCTGCATATTTCCTTTTTTAACTCTGACACCCTCTAGTTATAGCTATTTACTACGTTTTATCACTGTTAACTTAGTTCTTAGTAAAGATTTCAGAATAAAGAGAAAACATTTTACTAACGAGTTAAAACGTAGTTTTTTATTAGTTATGGCGATTCTGATGCAAACAAATTGATTTCAGGTTTAAAAAAGTTATCAATGTGTTGCAAAATTTGAAGAAAAAACAAATGCTATCAATGGGTTAATACATAGCCGCTAATGGGTTAATATAATACATATTGGCTATTTTTGTATAGACATACAAATGGTGATTTAAATAATTTGGTTATAGATCTTAAAAAAACAATTGGTCACCAAAGTGTTAATTCACGACCGTTAATGGGTTAAGATTCCAAAAATTACTCGTTTTAGTGTAGATACTACAAATATGATGTGAATATTTTGATTTAGGAATTACGTGAAAAAAATTTGGGTCAAAAGTAGGTTAATGCGTCGTCGTTAAAAGGTTAAAATTCTTGGGATTTACTTTTTTAGTATCGATATACCGATTCTGATTCTAGAAAATTAAATTCGAAACTAAAATAAAAAACATAGGTCACCAACGGGTTAACCCATGGCCGCCAATGGGTTAAGATGCTATAGATTAACTGCTTTAGTGCAGATAAAGCGATTCTGATGTAAAAAAGTTGATTTCAGAATTTTGAGCGTCCCCATATATATAAGTGGCCCCAGTGTGCGGCGATTCCAACCATGTGACGATTTGACATGCTATGACCCATAAACATTTTTTCCCATGTAACATTTCAAATCAAACCCTTTCTAATTTTCTTAGAAACCAAATTTAGTGGGAGGATCGAAACTGCAATACGCGCCACATGGCATTGAAAATATTTTGTTGTGTTAATTACATTTTCTTCGTTCAATTTACGACTCATATTCATACGATTAAATAGCAAAATGAGTCTACATGAAAATCAAAATTTTTTGGAAGTGCTGTTCTCAGCCCTACTTACCGCGGACTCTTCGCAAGAGCCGCGCTTGTGGGTTAACACTATAAAAAGTGCATGTTTAAGTGTTAGCGAAGTTAACCCCGGAATCCGTGCTTATTAAAGTGACGAAAACCCGATTTTTCTTCCTTACATAATAGCGATTTATTTATGAAAAAATCTAAATTTTTGGGTGTAAATACAATATTTTTGAATAGTTATTCTAATTTTCTTTGCGGATTGTTTTACTTAAATAACATTAGCCTTTCTAGGGACTAACAAGAGGATAGGTCTACCGCAGTCACTATTGAAGATTTTGCATTTATTTATTGAATATTCGATTTTTGTGTTAACACGTATTCTAAGCTTTAAAAAAGTTTCGCCAATTTCAATTCAAAGGACTGATACGCACACCTTTTTTTTCAAAAACGTAGGCCCCTATTTTTTCACAAAAACTGTGTTTTCAAGAAAGTCTACATTGAAAATGGAAAACTTGTTCAAGACTTTAAAAAATATGTTGGATACTTATTTAATTTGCTGGCTCAATCGTGGCCCCAAGAGGATGCCCTCAGGGAGGTGTACTTTCTCCTCTACTGTGGAACCTAGTCATAGACGAGCTTCTTCATATTTTGAAGGCCAATGGCTTTGACATACAGGGATATGCGGATGACTTAGTAGTCTGCGTAACAGGAATGCATGAAGAAACAATATCCGATCGCATGCAACAAGCCCTGCGCATCATTGAAAGATGGTGTGCTAGCAAAGGGCTATCTATCAACCCAAATAAAATAGACTTGGTGCCGGAAGCAAAATACCTAGGAGTAACATTGGACATTTGAAGGCTACCATAAATAAAGCAACGAGGGCCTTTTTCGCCTGCACTAGACTTTATGGAAAAACATGGGGGATGTCTCCCAAAATGACGTACTGGTCATTTAATACAGTTGTGAGCCAATAGTCACATACGCGTCTCTAGTCTGGTGGCCTAAGACTGCTCAAAGAACAGCGGCAACTAAGTTAAGTAAGCTGCATCGTCTAGTCTGTGTCGGTATAACAGGTTCAATGAGACCGTGCCCTGCTGATGCTTTAAGTGCCCTTGTGGGAATACCTCCTTTCCCTATTCTGATAGAGAAGGAGGCCACACTTGCTGCATTAAAAATCAAAATATGAGATGCAATTACACCTACGCTCATGATCATGCTGAACTTTGCTCTGGGACACAGGAAATCCTTATGCTGAATCCGATTCGGAGATTTGGTATTCGGATGGATCGGAGCTGGAAGATGGTAAAACGGGAGCTGGTACCTATGGACCAAATTACAAAAAATCGGTACCGATGGGTAACTACCCCACTATCTTTCATGCGGAAATCCATGCAATAGAATTATGTGGCAGAGAATGCCTCCTAAGAAGACTATCCTCTAAGCGAATCTACATTATGTCGGACAGTCAGGCCACCCTACGTGCCTTGCAGGCTTACACTATAACCTCGAAGCTTGTCGATGCATGCGTCGGAGTCCTTAATGATCTGGGAGCCAAAAAGAAAGCGAGAAAGAGAGTTTGCTACCTAGTTGGGGTCACTCTCAATCCGTTCATGATATGGATTAAAAAACCTGAGGAGGAGCTCAAATTTATACATACAGCAATAAGCTGAAAGGTCACACAATAGATCGTATAAATGGTCGCGGTGTAATAAGGCATTATAAAAATAATATTTAATATTTTCGTTAAAAAAAAAAGTATTACAAATGCATTTTTTGTTATATACTTTAAGGTAAGATAGTTTTTCAAATAACTTCTTTATTATCTTAATAATAATAGGTAATTTCCAAGTACCGGCACTTATCCCGGGAAGGCTAATATTCAAAAAAGTGACATCCCTAGTAAGTATAGGAGTGTGGCATAAAAATTACTAGATAATACAAATATTCCATACAATTTGACACCATGATGCGCGATTCGATACAATTCACTGCTATTTGAAGCAATTCTATTCGTACTGCATGACCACATTCGTTAACCCACACGATGGGAATTACAAGCGAATCTGCAGAAAATCGAAATACTTGCGAATGAGAATTCAATCGAAAGCTTTGTGTTGCTAGAAGCTCCAATTGCAAGGCAATACCGTCGAATATTTCGATGAGCTTAAGTAGGGTCGATTTGTTTTACTCGTTTTTCTCGTTACCGGCTGTTTTTTTTTTTTTTGTTAAGGTTTTATTATTACTTCTACTTTTTTCACGTGATTATATACTACTTTTTCCTTTTATTATTTTTTAGCTAATGTAATCTTTTTGCATTTGCTATTATTTTTTCAATTGTATCGCTATTAACGTTGAAAAGCAGTTTTTCAAACTAAATATTATTATAAGCAGGCTAGTTTGTGGCTATTGTGGGGTGCTGTTTTTTAAATAATGCGACATATTTTAAATTTTTTGCAAATTATCCGCTGCTGTTGTATTATTGGTGTTATATAACAGGCTGATTTTGCTTGCTATATTTATTTTTTTAAATTTTTTGTTTTTTTTTTTGGTTTTTTTTTTCTTCACAAAATATCTCACTAACTGCCTTGCAACCAAAAGGCATTGCCATTAACACGTTATGTCAACTACTGAATTTGCATGTAATCAAATAAAAATCACAAAGCCAAATTATTTTTTAAACGTTCGCGCTGAATTATTGATCAAACAGCTAGCTAATCGGCTACCTCACAAATAATAAAATAAAGCATGGTTTCTTTTAGTTTGTAGTAGATGTTTATGAGAGATAGATATAACTTGAAGAAGATATAATATTACAATTTAGCATACCATTAAAATGTAACTCTGTACTTACATACATACATATGGTAGGTATGTAAATACCTTTTGGTAATCCCATATTTCGCATGTATCCAAAAGGGTTAAAATAATTTTTCACTTGTCTATCACGTTTGTATATGGTATGAAGTTAGTTTTTGTTTGAAGATGAGAGCCCTATTCTTTAACAAAACTGCGAGAAAAGCTATCGGTAAAATATATTGCTGAAATCTTGTTTAAAAAGAATATATTTTTTGACCCAGTCTAATGCACTTTCAGAAACTAGGAATCGATTTGAAATAGCATTAAACTTTTGATTTTTGGCATTGCAAATATAAAATAATCACTATATGGGGTTCCTGGAACAAAAAAGATGGGTTATTCCATGTCAAATGTTTGAAATCGATCCCTTCCGATTTAAGAATTTCGGTGGGGAGTTTCCTTTTATGATAAAACAAAGTTTTGTGGAAAAAAATGCAATTCAAAATTTAGATTTTTCCACTTTTTTCCGTTCTCAAAGTTTATTTTTCGGAAACTACGGTATTTACCACAGGACTCTGACAATTTCAAAGGGGGTACGATGTAAAAAAAAAAAATTAATTCGCCATTAAACTTTGGACTCGATTTTTTTATATTACACCAGCTGACCCCGCAGACTTCGTTCTGCACAAAATAAATTTTGCTGAATTTATTTCCACAATTCATGATTATACCCATGATATAAAAAATAAAGGTATTTTCACTTTGACATAAACTGTGTTAGTTGTCCTTCGTATCTTTTGCCAGTTGATCATAGAGCGCTGCCACCTCAACAAACAATTTTTTTGGTATTTTTTTTTTAAATTTTGGGGATTTTTTATAAAGGAAAAAAACATGGTTTGTAAAGTAAAAATACTTACAAAATAGGATCCATAAAGCTGCTTTAAAATTTGTAAATGGTTCAAAAATATCTCTGCTTCAAAAATGCGCATTAGAAACCATATTTACCTAAAAATAACGTTTAAAAAACCTTTTACGTCGTACTAATGCGACAAAACCTTTCGATTTAAGTGTTGAGAGATTAAGGACCGTTTTCGAAATGCCGGTTAATGCTAATTGCGATTAATTTGACAGTAACCGTAAAAAATACGTCAACTAAATCCCAGTTTGCGTTAAGCGTAGATTGTGAAATCGGCCCTATGGATTTATTCTTACACCTGTAAACAAAAAAAAATTCGGATATAACTTACCATCAGCAAAAGCACCAAATAACAACACTTAAAATACATTTTTTAGTATTTATGTTGTTATTTTTTTAAAATTTTTTTAGATGCATTTTCATTTTTCTTTTCATTATATTTCCTATTCAAAAATTAGTGAAAATCCCGAGCTTTGAGGTGTCTGGCAGAAGTTTTTGCCATGTGACGAAGTCTAGAAATGATTGAAATTACTTAAGCGTAGTGTCCTACGAAACATGTGAAAAGATCCGTCATTTAAAAACAGTAAAAGTGGGACAAACAAGAGAAAGCAAATTAATAGGAAAATAAAAGTTCCCGAACCTTGAGGTGTCTGGCTGAAGTTTTTGCCATGGGATGATGTCTAGAAATGCTTAATTCTACTCAAGGATAGCATTTTTCGACACATGTGTGAAGATCTGCTATTTAAAAGTAGCCAAAATTTGTCAAACCCGCTTAAACAGCGCAGTGAAAAGTAGTGAAATTTCCCGAGTTTTGAGGTGTCTGGCTGAAGTATTTGCCATGGGACGAAGTCTAAAAATGCCTGATACTACTTGAGGGTAGTATTCTACAAAAAATGGGAAAATATTGGGTAGTTAAAAGCAGCCAAAGTGGCCCAAATACGTGAAATTTGTCAAACAGAATAAATTTCCATAGGAAAATCCGCGAACTGTGGGTGTCTAGCTGGAGCCTTGTCACTGGTACGGGTCTAACAACACTTGATACTGACGCGGGGTAGTAATCTACGTCAAAGATGGGAAAATCATCCATTATAAAATAAGTGAAGTTAGGGTCATTTTTTGGCGACTTTGACCCCGATTCCTAGGCCCTTGTCATAGGTACAGCTTACATTCTTTCTAGATTCGGGGAAGAATATCGATCGGTATTGTTTCATCCATTATAAAATAAGTGACGCTTTTAGGATCTGGCATCTCGCCCTAAACCTTTAAATTTTGCAGCTTCTAAATATGCAGCTCATCTATGTATGAAAATAATTAAATGCGTTATTAGTATCTGTGCCAAAATGCAAAAACTAGACTTGTATTTTACTTACCTTCGCTTTATATTTTTTCTAGATACACACTACATTGTGAAATTTAATAAATTATTTCAATAAACTTCAAAATTTTTTCCGTTTGAAGTTTAAATCAGTTCTTTTTTGGTATGAAAATACGGTAGCTCATTTTCAAAAGGAAACGTCACTAACACGGTTTATGTCAAATGAGGGCAATGGCGACCAAGAAGAAGAAGTAGAACTACCTCTATATTCTTCTACCATGATTATACCTATATTTTCTTATTCGAAAAAATCATTTTGTGTGGTGCCACTTCCCCTTTTCCTATTACTCGAACATTTATCATGCCAATTCCCAGGTATCTGCGATACAAATTTGTAGAGATATTCAGCCTTAAAGATTAAAGAGTCTCTGACATGAACCCTTTCGAAAGAACTCAGCTTAAAAA
Source organism: Campiglossa producta (assembly GCA_964058755.1). Lineage (NCBI taxonomy): Eukaryota > Metazoa > Arthropoda > Insecta > Diptera > Tephritidae > Campiglossa > Campiglossa producta. The sequence goes on along the minus strand of CAXKVI010000004.1, from coordinate 91,259,744 downwards.
TTAAGTATGTGTTGGTGCCAATAACTAGATTTTTTTCGTGAGTATAATAGTATCGTTTATTACCTTACAAATTTCCAGGTTCCTACCTTGGGCCCTTTTAGAGATACTTAGCATGAAAAGTTATGTTTCATGGGAAGTGCCACGGCCCCTTTTCCTAAAAAACTTTTTTCACACCATTTTTATACCCATATCGTACAAACACCTTCCATGGTCGCACTTGGTCTACATTTTGGTCGGTATTTGGGAAAGCGGTTCGGACATGGGATAGAAGCACTCAATGTTAAACCTCTCACTAACACCTCTCATTTCATACCCATATCGTACAAACACTGTCTAGGGCCACAAATCTTCAACAGAGAAGGTTCAAGAAAGAACTTTTACAGAGTAGCCGTAGCTACCTCAGAATACAGTTGTCATATGTAGCAAAACTTGATTTCTAAGGAGACGCTATGATTATGCAATAATCCCGAAATACCCAAAATTCACAAACGACATTCGTATTCTGAGGTAGCGATGTATAGATTATGCAAAATTGTGAAATTTAGACGTCTCAGCTTCCTTCATTTTTCGGCAACAAAACAAAAGGTTTTTAATCGGTTTTTTTATAAACCTGCTACAGAGAAGGTCCAAGAAAGTAAATTTTACAGAATATAAATCGGTTTAGCCGTTTAGACAGCCGTACATTTCATTTTTATATATATAGATATAAGATATATAGATATATCATGGACAAATCAAAAATGTTAAATTTTCACCCCTTATTCATAAAAAATATTAAAGGTTAAGCTCTTATTATTCAAAATTTCATTTCAAATTAATTTCATTAATTCAAATTAATTATTCAAAATTTGTATGAAAATGTCATTTTAAAAAGCTTTATAAACCAATTTTATTTTTTATGAATATGGGGGTCAGTTTTTTTTTTCAAAATATAAGTTGAGTATGAAGTTCTAAATTCATGTGAAAACCCTCCCTTCTGGAAGCTTGAGGCTATCTTTAGATACATATATAATATCAAAATTTTTAATTTTGGTCCAAAATTTAATGACATTCTTGAATTTTTATTTTCCAAGATAGCTTAGGTTTGCCCCTAGAAAGAAAACTGCAAAGATTCTCGTCGATTCCATATGTGCTAAAAAAGTTATTGAGCGTCAAAAGTGGAGAAAAATCCAAAAAAAAACCTTAAATATGGATCTTTGACCCCGAATAACGTTTTTTGCACACGTGGGATCGATGAGTACTTTTGCAGTTATCTTTCTGGGGTTGAACCTAAGCTCTCCACAAAAATTTAGCTCCATCGAAGAAGATATTTAAACTTAAACCAATATAGGTTTTTGATATCATGAATGGAGTAAATTTGTCTCTATCCTGAGAACTATAGGATTTACAAAACGGTAAAACAAAATTTTTCGATACATATAACCGTTTTCGAGAAAAACCGGAAAAGTCTATACGTGGCATTTATGTGAATATAATGTATAGAATTAGTTGTGCAATCACGATATCTCAGAACTGGTGACTCCTAGAGAAAAACTGGTTCAGGTCTACAACTTTATCTCAGGTAGTTTTTAGAGAAAATTAACAGTTTTCGATAAAAATGCAAAAAACCTCAAATTTTGACTAAAATTGGTATTTTAAATGAGTTTTTAAAAAAAGAGCTCGGGGAAAATTCTGAAACTCAACATATCTTCTTATTTTAATACATATTTAAGAATTCAAAAGGAGAAATGGTGGGACAAGCACCTTTTAATAACACATGCTTAAAACCCACCGTGCTGTATTCTCTAATTGTAAGTTTTGAAATGTACATTTTTAACCATTAAAAATCCAGGCCCTGGTCTAGTCATATCAATAGAGTAATTTTTTATTTTTACTAGAGGTACTTATTAATTACATTACAGCTGTATTTTTCTTAAAAGCTAATATTCTTACCTAAATCCGAAAATATTGGATCAGAAAGAAAGTCCATATCCATAAAATCGTTGTAAAGGTGCTTTATGTTGCCTCTGAAGCATCCTTCTGTATTATGCTTTAATCACGAAATTCTGCAAAAAAATTGATAATGTTTGTTTAAGTTAAGTTTTAGATCATAAAAACATTTTATCTAAAGTGCTAATTTTTTTAGGAATCCTTTCTGCATAACATCTACTGTCGGGAGAAAAATCACTCTACTTAAAAAAATTTCAAAAACGTCCTCTAGTTATCAGAGTTTTATTCAATAATGATATCCCGAAAGTGCTACCTTAGCTGAAAACGTATTGAAATTACCTTTACACTTTTTTAATATAGGATGATCTTCTATCGAAAAGTTATTTTTATTTGAGTAGGACCTCTAGTAAGTGAGTGACCTAGATATGAAAAAGTCATTCTACAACCACCAGACTTCCAGTTGGCTCAACATCATGTGACACTACCTCTCTCAAAACATCTAAAAATTTCCATAGAGGACAATATCTAGATAAGTATATAGACATATTTTTACAAAAGCTATTTTTGTAATTTCGTTCACACGTTCCAAGCTCTCACAAACAATGCAGATTTTGTTAGAGCCATAAAAGTGAAATAAAATTAACAAGCAAAAATTTGCAACAAAATACATGGAAGTAAAAACAATTGATGATTGCTTATCAGGAAATTATGTGAAAACAACACCCATTTGTTTTCAATACTAAAATTCCATTTGCCTTTAGGAGTAGTTTCATAATAAATCGTAAGAAAAAAACTGAATTAGCTAATTCTAAACAAGTAAGGAAGTCTAAGTTTGGGGTGATATCGAATATTGGTATGTATATGGCGATTTGTGATATATTGTGTACTTAAATGAGAAGACTGATAACTGTGCTATATGTAGGTGATTTAAACAGATCATATAATATCTAAAGCTATCAACTGTCCGCCAAAATTTCGCAACACGAAACAAACGTTGAATGACCTTAATCCAAACCAAAGCAAACTGATCTTAACCGATTTTCATAGGACCCGACTATACATATTTCAACGTAGATTAAATTGATGATATGATAATGACGTGACAATCATCCTCGTCATCATAATTGGGGTTAACAAAAGAAGTTGTTACACATCTTGGGGTAGGGATGCATAAAGTAATATTTACACAATGCTAAACTAAAGCTATATTTAATGCAAACATATCTATGAAATACGCTTTAGAGATTTTGCGAATTGCGAAACTTTACATAGGGACGATTTTTTCGAATAACATCGTCAGATCCGGGTTTAACCAAAAATCCCGAACACTGGCCCAACCTGTCAACAATGCATGTTTTCTGTCTTTTGGAAACATTCTGGCTTATTAGTTTTGGATTTTTATCTAAAACCCTGGTATTTGTATACCTATTTGGGGAACATACTACTGGAACCTACCGAAAACACAAAGCATTCGAATTTTGATAATATGAATGCGAATATTCGCAACATCCCTAGTACATAAAATATCTACAACTTAAGTTACACTAAATAAAATATAAGAATAACATAATAAAGTAAGACGAAAAAGATAAACAGAAGATTTTTTGATTGATGACAAGTGCTTCAGCGCGTTGAGCGATTGTTGGGCAACGTGTCCACAAATGTAAAATAAGAGACAAACTCGAAAGTGAATGCGATCGCGAAAACATGTAATTTACGAGCATTGTAATAATGTGTAAGCAAAAGAGATTTGACAGTGGAGCAAAAATGTCAAGTCTTTTTGAGATATTACCGAATTTGTAAAAAAAAAAAAAAATTACTCTACTCAGAATTTTTTCTGAAGATTTTACGTCGTACATTTCGATTAATATTAGGTTAGGTTAGGTTCAAGTGGCTGCCGCAGGGCCACACTTAGGCCAGTTTTTAAAGGCCCGTTGTGATACCACCAACATTAGGAAAGTCAGCCCTGGGACCCGACCATATGGAGAATCGCTTAGTTTTTGGGATTCTCCACATAGCAAAATCCCGGGACTGACACTCCTAAACCGACACCGTTACTCCTCCCCGTACCACTTAGATGACATAGCAGAATCCCGGGACTGACACTCCTAAACCGACACCCTTACTCCTCCTCGAACCACTTAGATGATTTTATGAAGGCCATCAACTCCTTTATGTCCAGCTCCGCGATCTGGCTTAGGCTATCCAGGCCGCTTAAAGCCGGGCAGTTGCAGATGAGGTACTCCACCGTTTCCTCCTCCTCATCGTCTTTGCAACTCCTAAAGCATCGTCGGTAGGGCAAACCTAGCCTCTCTGCGTGCCTATTAATATGGAGATATCTCTCCTTCTAAGAGCGTGATTGTGTCAGATCTTTTGTGAACCCATTTTGGCCAGGTTTGTTTGGATATCCGGCACCCATTGTTGCCATCTTTCGTTGGCTTGGCGGAGTGTGTACTCCTTCAGCATCAGCTTGCATGTGACAAACGGCATACCTTAGCGCAAGCGCTCTTTATCCGGAAGAACCTGCTTGGGACCCATGTTCAGAGTTGAACGAAAAAGAGCCAAGAGCTTTGATGGCCGCTTGGCTTTCGATGAAAATAACGATATTCTCGCCGATAGCTCGTTTGCTTATCCAGGCCGCGGCATCCAAGATTGCTGAAACTTCAGCCTGGAAGACGCTGCAATGATCAGGTCGTCTGAAGGAGAGATCAAGATCCCTTGAATAAACCCCTCCTCCAACTCTGCCGTCTAACTTCGAGCCGTCAGTGTAAACAGAAATGTCGCCATTAGTAGATTAATATTAGCAGATAAATACAATTTTGGGGTGTCTTCTTTGCAATACAGATCTTCATCTTGTATCTTAATCCTATAATTTAAAGCTGATCACTGTTTTAATTATACCCTCGAACAATGATCCAGTTGTTCCAGGGTAGTAGATGCATTGATGGACAACTCATCCTAAGTGGAACTTCACCTAGTTTCATAATGTTCGGTAAGACTACCCGATCTATCGGTTATTCGTACGGATATCTTAAGTTAAGTATAAATCACCCAAACTTAAATCCAGTTGCCCTTTAATATACATACGTATGTATTTATATCAAAAGTGTCCCACTGTAATTGGTCTGTGTCACGCTGAGATTTGACAGATTTTCCCTCACTTAAAAGTACAGATGCATGGAGGCGATCTTCAGCGACTTTCTGACTTAAGCCATCAGCCAATTGTTGTTGTCATTGTATATGTTTGTTTGTAGTTGTATTCAACACAAGACTAATTTTAAGCAGTTTCCTTGTCGATGTACATACTTCTGCGTCTGCTTTATTGTGTACACTAACTGAATGAGTCTATCAATTTGTGATTCGGCCTATAATTCAATTAGCGCTTAGATAATGTAGTAGGTACCTACCTACATACGTATGCAAGTTACACACGAGAATCTAGTAGGTATGTATTGGAATAGGAAAACTCCAAGCTTGCATTGCTGGATTGTTGCTATGGTTTTTTTTTAAAGAAAATTTCCCTTAGTAGTCTAGATATGAGGCCCGAATTTTAGATCACACTCATCGATAAGTAACTAAATAAAGTACATAAATATTTGTATCCCAAACCCAATTTCTCAGATGTCAGATTTTTTTTTTGAACAAGCCCTACTTAAAATATGATTCAAGATACAAAACACAATTATTTTTGCTAAAAACCATATTGTTTCGTTATATACTAAAATACTTTTCATATTCCGATATCCTTTTTTCGTGAATACGTTTTTTCAATATCCTTGTAAAAGATCCTGTTGTCCTTACAAAAATTTAAAGTTGGAGATTTGTTACACAGTCCTTTATTTATGGGATCTCAGATTTTTTTTTAATAAACCCTTATCAAAATTTGATAAAAAAACGGCGTATTTTAACGAAAATTCAATACATTTTCATCTTGGAATTTTTTTTCTTTAAAAAGTGTCTTCCAAAACATATGTATTTCTAGGTATTTCCATCTGAGATTGTATTTCAAAAACACCCTGTCTGAATGAAAATTCAACGTATGTATTTTCATATGAGGTAGAGCGTTTTTGAAACTCGATCTGAGATGTAGCGTTCTTCAAAAAATTTGTAAATAGGACTTTTGTGGAAAAAAAATAGCGATGGGTGTTTTTCGAAAATGTTTTAAATCAGGGCGATGTTAAACTTAGCCATCGATTTGCAATCTTTATCGAATCTTCGGAAAATGAGATTTGTATGGAAAAAAGCGCCAAATTTGCATTTTTTCGCCAAATTTGCCTAATTTGTTGCGGTGTAAATGTACTATAAGATGTCAAATGAAATTGCTCAGCCTATAAGTTCGTGAAAAGGTAAATTCGTTTCGAAAAAGGTTGCCAACTGTCAAAATATATTTTTTTCCATAATATGTATAGGTTTTTTTTAATTGTAGGTGTCATGTGAAAGCCTTTGACGAAAAATCGGTAATTTTTATTAAAAAGGGTCGTCATCTGTTCAAAAACCTCTGCATTTTTTTAAAAAAAAATTTTGAGATTTAGTTGAGCCAGAAAGAACCATCTTGGAAAATATTGTACGGCCTAATGCTTGTGTCCACATACATACCTGTGTGCAGGTAGGTAGGTAGAAGTGGCTGCCGCAAAGGCACACCTAGGCCAGTAATAAAAGGCCCGTTGTGATACCACCAAACACTAGGAAAGTCAGTCCCGGGGCCCGGCCATATGGAAAATCCCAGTGCTGTTGGGACTCTCCATATAGCCGAAACCCGGGACTGACACTCCTAACCGACACCGCTACCCCTCCTCGAACCATTTTGATAACTTGATGAAGGCCATCAAGTCCTTTATGTCTAGCTCCGCGACCTGGCTTAAGCTAACCAGGAAGGGAACTCCCAGAGAGCGCCTTCTCGCTCCGCTTAAGGCCGGGCAGTTGCAGATGAGATGCTCCACCGTTTCCTCTTCCTCATCATCTTTGCAACTCCTGCAGCATCGTCGGTAGGGAACGCCTAGCCTTGCTGCGTGCCTACCAATAAGGCAGTGCCCGGTTAAAACACCTATTAATATGGAGATTTCCTTCCTTTTTAGGGCGTATATGTGTCTAGATCTTTTAAGATCGCATTTTGGCCAGGTTTGCTTGGATATCCGGCACCCTGGGGCTTGTAGCCATCTTTCGTTGGCTTCGCGGAGTGTATGCTCCTTCAGCATTAGCTTGCACGTGGCATACGGCATACCTATGCGCTCTTTATCTTGAAGAATCTGCTTGGTCGTGCCCTGCCTGGCAAGTTCGTCTGCCCTACAGTTTCCCTCAATGTCCCTGTGTCCCGGGACCCATGTGAGGTTCACGCGGTTCTGTTGGGCCATCTCTTGAAGAGATCGACGACAGCTGAGCGTCAGTTCAGAGTTGAACGAGTAAGAGCCAAGGGATTTGATGGCCGCTTGGCTGTCGCTGAAAATACAGATATCCTGTCCGATGGTGCGTTTACCTATCCAAGTCACGGCGTCCATGATTGCAGAAACTTCAGCCTGGAAGACGCTGCAGTGATCAGGTAGTCTAAAGGAGAGTTCTAGGTCCAAATCCCTTGAGTAAACCCCTCCTCCGACTCTGCCGTCTAACTTCGAGCCGTCGGTGTATATAAAAGTGCCGCCATTAGTAGCGGGACACCGATCTATGTTCTCCCAGTCTTCCCTGCTGGGAATGTTTATTCTAAAACAACAATCTCCGACTGTTGTGGTCGCACACCGATCTGTGCTCAGAGGGAGAAAGCTGTAAGATCTTAGAATACAGGAGTGTCCAATAGTGCTTGCGCCCCAGACGGACGTTTCCCTTAGACGCAGAGCCGATGCCGCTGCTGCCCGGTACCCTTCCAGATCGAGTGGCAAAAAGCCAAGAATGGCCTGGAGAGCTTCATTGGGCGTTGTTCTTAACGCCCCGCTTATACAGATCATGCTCGATCTGTGGACTTTTCCTAACAGATTTAGGTTTGTTGCCTTTCCTAGCGCAGGCCACCATACCACGACTCCATACAGCAAAATTGGCTGGATTATCGCAGTGTAGATCCATCTGCAAATTTTGGGGCTGAGCCCCCATTTTTTGCCAATGGCTCTTTTACACGTGTAAAGTGCAATGCACGCTTTCCTCTGGCGCTGGATGACATTCTCCTTCCAGTTAAGCTTTCTATCTAGAACTGTGCCTAGGAATTTGGCTTTATCAGCTAAGTTCAGGCGCACGCCATCTAGTTCTGGTAGGTTCAGCGGTGGTATCTTGTACCGCCTGGTATAAAGGACAAGCTCCACCTTTCCCGGGTTGATGCTAAGTCCGCAGCGAGAGGACCATGAAGAAACTTCTCGCAGTGCTACTTGCATCAAGTCACACAGGGTTTGTGGGAATTTGCCCCTATATGCAATAGCTAAATCGTCTGCATATGCCACTATCTTCCCGCCCCCCCACCTTGTGTCTCGTAGCAGCGAGTTTACGGTGAGGTTCCATAGGAGCGGGGAGAGAACACCACCCTGAGGCGTTCCTCTTGTGACATAGCGTGAAAGATCAACTGTTCCCAGTGAAGAAACTATTTTCCTTCCCTTTAGTAGTTGATCAATTAGTCCAATAAGAGACCTATTTATGCCCAGGTTTGTTAAAGCAGTGTTAATAGCCTCCGGCCTTATATTGTTGAAAGCCCCTTCGATGTCCAGAAAGGCCACGAGACAGTACTCCTTTTCGTGCAATGATTTTTCAACAATAGAGACTAGGCTGTGGAGCGCAGTTTCCGTTGATTTACCTTTGGTGTATGCATGTTGATAGCTAGAAATAAGGTTGCTATCAATAGTAGAGGAGAGATAATCGCTAATTATCCTCTCGAAGGTTTTAAGTGCAAAAGACGAGAGACTGATCGGTCTGTAGTCTTTAGGCTCATAGTGTGAGGCCTTCCCAGCCTTTGGAATAAAGACTACCGTGGCGCTTCTCCAGGAGCACGGAATGTAATTAAGAGCCAGGCAGGCTGAATAGAGAACTACCAGCCATTTAGCTGATATTTCCAGCGTGTTTATAAGTTGTGCGGGGAAAATCCCGTCTGGCCCGGCTGCCTTGAACGGCTCAAAGCTTTTGATTGCCCACCTTACCCTTTCCTCCGTAATGGGTATGTTTACCGCCAGGTTTGTTGCAGATGCTACAGGTGCATCATACAAGTTCCCCGGAAAGTGTGTGTTCAGGAGCAGCTCCAGGGTTTCCCCTTCCGTGCTGGTCCAAGATCCGTCAGGCTTCCGTAAATAGCAAATGGCTGTTTGAGTTTTTGATAGCACTCGTCTAAGTCTCGCTGTATCATCGACTTTTTCGACCCCGGTGCAGAAATTTCTCCACGAAGTTCTCTTCGCTTGCCTTAGAGCCTTTTTATAGGCCCTCAGTTTAGCTTTATATTCGAGCCATTCAGGCTCCGTACCGATGCTCTTGGCCTTGTTAAATTGCTTCCTGCATGATATACGGAACGAATCCAGGTCGTAAGACCACCAGTGGGGTCTATGTTTGCCGCGTGGTTTTGGTACTGGACAAGCCTGCTCTAGGGCATTTGAGAGCGCCGTTGTAAAGGTCGTTACCAGATCATCCAGTTCTCCCACTGATGAGGGGGCTTGTGGAGGTAATACTGGTAGGTCCCTAGCTAATATTTGGTTATGTAGCTGCCAGTTAGTGTTGCGTGGATTTCGTTTCATGACTGGCTGCTCAACAATAAAGTCTAACACAATTTCTATGTACCGATGGTCAGAAAATGAATGCTCATCAAGAACACGCCATTTTCTGACCCACTCATAAGCACCTTCGCTACAAACAGTGAGGTCTATAACCTCCCTACGAGCTTTAGTTATAAAAGTAGGCTCGTTACCCACGTTACAAACCACCAGGTTAGTTGTTAGTAGGTAGTCAAACAGAGACTCGCCCCTAGCGTTAATATCGGAGCTTCCCCACTGGACGTGATGAGCATTAGCGTCAGCTCCAATAATAAGATGGCCCGTACAGAAATTATCCACCAGATCTTTCACCTCCTTTTGTGGAGGAGGTTCTTCGGCGTCATATGGCATATAGACCGACGCCATCGTTAGGCTGGTGCTGCCGACTGTTAAGCTGGCAGCTGTAACGTCACCATTTGAGTAGTTGGGTAATAGAAAGGTGTTTAGCTCAGACTTTACCAAAATACATGTTCTGACCTTGCCCTCATCATTGGCTTGGATGAGCTTGTACCCCTTAGTCCCCAATCCACAGATCCTAGAGCTATTGACCCAGGGCTCTTGGATAAGGACCACGTCTACGTCGCCTTTAGAAAGACGACTGCTTAAAACAGCCGAGGCTGCTTTAGATTTGTGCAGATTTATCTGAAGCACCACCAACATGAGAGAGCTCAGACATCCCTGCCGCCAGCGTGTCGTCGAGGTCTGGCCTGTTCCGGGGGCTGTCTCTCAACGAGGAGTTGTTCAGAGCACCTGCACGATTTGGCGTGGCGGGAACCCTGCTGTCTGAAGCAGCATCAACGTTAGTGTGCTCAGGTTTAGCCACGATCGTGACGTCGAGGCCTTCTTCGTCAAGCAGGCTTTCTTCTATCGCCGAGTTGTTCGCAGCACCATCGCAATTTGACGTGGCGGATAACATACTTTCCGCGTCGGACTCCTCTGCTTTCCCTTCCGATGCCTCGATCTCCGAGTCCTCCGGAGCGTCCGGAATAGCAGCGCGCTGTGCATCGCCACGGTATACGTGGATCACGATCTGACCCAAGCCGTAATGCACTCGTCCGTTGCACCGTTTAAGGGGCTCGAGCGCCTCCTTATTCAGAGTGATAACCACCTGTCTATTGGGCCCAACCACATCATCGACCAGATTGACGCCCCAATCCTGCGTCGGGAGAGACGGATTCCAGACCTGCAGCATCTCAAGAATATTCTCGGGTTCTGCAGGGACGGCAGGAATCCATGCCCTTGCCCTTGGCCGAGCAGGAATGTCCTTCCAGTCGACGACATCTAGTCTTGCCCCTGGATAGACTTCACCCAGTCTTGCAACTGCTGCCTTATACAGTGCGACAGTTCTTGCATCCTCGCACGCGAATATTTTGATCTGACCTTGGTGCCAGCCCGCGTCAGTACCTCGCGGCGGACTACCCGGAGACTCACGCATTAAGTGGAGGAGGGCCCTGCCCATTTCATTCCGGACATACAGCCACTGGTCTTTGGGGATGGACCAACGGTCGTTACCTCGGTCAATGAAACCTATAAGGATTCTGTCCTTGGTTACTTCAGCAAAGCTGAGTTTTCCCACTACGGGGTTGACCTGATGCCGCTTCGGATGGGGGTCTACCTCTCCGTCCGATCTCTGGCGTTTGAAGGGATTACCGTTCACCCTCTTAGGCACATAGGGCCTCTGGAAATTTGGTATCAGAGCTTTCGCTTCCTCCACCATCTTCCTTTCTTCCGGCGACAGCTTCTCCTGCGATGCTCCCTCATATCTTTTAAGGATCCTTGCGGCCTTTCTTTTATCCCAGTACGCAAAGCGTCGGGGAGATGCCTCTTTGGGGGGATTCAGACTCGTAGTTGCCATCGCGGTCTCTCCCTTTACGGCGTCGTCCTTCTCTTTCGAAACTCTGAAGCCAGGTCGTGAGACCATTGCCCCAGATGTGAAGAGATTGGGTTTCGTACCAGCGCTTGATGGAAGCTTAGCTTCCGCCGTTTTCTGCTTGACTGCGTAGGCAGCCGCACTGTTGCTTGCTCCCATCAAGTCACTCTTACTTGATAGCAGTTTGGGGGATGACTGACCCGTAGTTTCCATCGTTGTCGGCCTCCCAGTTAACTTTGAGGCGGAGTTTGTCCTCCGGCGTTGTGTTTTCGCTTGCTCCAGCATAGTTCTTCTCTGCTGCGGAGTAAACGAAGTCGTTAATTGCTTTGTATTTTGTGTGTTCTTCATCTTGTTCGTACGACCCCTCGCCGGACAAGGCCAGCTTAGGGTCAAGGGTAGTGTAAGGGGAAGTGTGTCGTCCGCCGCGGCAGAGCCCCATACCGCGGTAAGACCATAGTTACTCCCTGAGGCGGCCCGGTATCAGTGAGGCTCCGTTCGACTACAGCCACGATTTGCCTCCCGGCTGCAAACGTCCAATGGGCACGGTATCGCATAACACCCTGGATTGGGAGGGAAAAGTTTTGCACATTTATATAGCGAGCCGCTTGCTTCAAGACAGACGCCCGCTTACAGCCGCACCTCTTGGTGTACAGACGCTGCGAAAAAGACCCCGGTGAGCCCTTAAACCAAGTATGTCAGAGTGGCCCCCCCGGGGCTCCCTCTCTTTCTGCCGCGAGCCTAGGTAGCTCAACGTTGCCCAGAGTGCACGAACGAGGACGCAAGAGTCGGGATTGAGCGCGGTCACTCAGCAACCACACCCCATTACACTCCTACCTGTGTGCAAGTATAAGTAAATATGTCAATTGATGCACATCAAAGTTTCTAATCATACCAGTTTTTATATAAAAAGTTGCATTATGATAAACTTTTTTTTCGCCATTTTTTTCTAAACTTGCTGCACAGTAGCTTGATTTGTAGTTTTATTGGTTTTGCAAAAAATGTAGTCGAACAACTATTAAAAGTGTGTCTTGCAGCGTTTTGGTTACAAACTTGTTGAGTTATTTTTAAAAATCTGGGTAATTCAATTAACTTTGATTGCTGTTTCCTTTCTTAAACAGAAATGCATACATATTTTCCAAATTTGAACACATTTTCTCTTATTTACCTTTTAATTACAAATCACATTTTGGTTATATTTTTGCAGTGAAATATTAATTTTTGATTGCAATATCGAAATATTTCACTTCACGCCAAAAAAAAAAAAAAAT
>CAXKVI010000004.1:91056971-91241971 GCA_964058755.1 Campiglossa producta | reverse complement strand
TATCAATATGTATTCGGAAACAAATTTGTATGTATGCATGTATTTGTGTATATTTCAAGATGGTACCAAGAAGTCTTTCTTTCGGCGAGTAAAAACCAAAAAGACCGATCAGACTTATAAAAGATATAGGCAAACATTTGTATACGCTATTTTTAATGTTCCGGTTAATTGGAGTTCCGGGTAAGTAGACCGGGAAGCTATTGATAGATCAGAAACGTTGTCAAGAAAATTTGGAACATGTTCATTGTTCTTAAATCTTTAATATTTAAAGTATATTGTAATAAAATATAAACAATAAAAAAAATAAAAAACATCGAATTCCCTGATAAAGCAGTGTTTGTATTTGTAGATAAAAATGTACATAAACGCTGAAACGCAAAAAAACTTGGTGGCAATAATGGCTGAAAACTTGATTATTATTTAAATATAAACTAATCAAGATTTAATTGAGCAAAACAAAAAAAAAAAAAAACGTGAATCTTCCCAATGATTTTTTTTTGCTTTGGCACGATCGAAGAAAGTCTAAGTTATGGGGAAATCAACAATACAAGCATAGCGAACAAAAAACAAATAAATAACGAAAGAATAGATTGACGTGCGCAACTTTAGAATGTCTAACGTCATTTCTTTCGAATTTTAAGAGAGTTCAACAAAAGATTTAAGAAACAAACTCGAAATAATTTAGGTTGACGAATGTTAGAAAAATATTATGAATTATCACAAGATATTAGCATTGAAATTAAATAAAATAAAATAATAAAAAAATATAATAAAAAAATAATAAAAATAAAACAAAAAAAAAAAAAAATAAAATCAGTTAAAGCTAAATAAAACAAAAATCTATAAGGCAATATAAAAAAAATATATAATGAAATACTTAAAATAATAGTATAAATAAAAAAAAATAATAAAATTAAATAAATAAAAAAAAAATTTATAAAAAAGAAAATTAAGAAAATAAAATATAAATAAATAAAAAAGCGTAAAAGATTAAAATGAGAAAACAGACAGAAAAAATTTAAAATAGTGCATAAAGCAAAAGAAAAAAAAAAATATTATAAATTAAAAAAGGCTATAAAAAACAAACATAGAATAAATAAATTACAAAAATAGAAAAAATGAAAATATAACCCGATTTTCGTCACGATGCCGTATACACATTTGAATAAAAATACAGCGCCCGCTCCAAGATCGGCTCGAAAACCATTTAAAAGTAGCCATGAGCCTTGAAATATTAATTTACCACCATTTAGAAAATTCCTTACTATAGTAATTTTTTTAATTATTCTTAAATTATTATTTAAGTTTTTGAGGACTTTTGACCAGTCGAATAATTTTATCAAATTATTCTTTTGAGTTTTGGTGAAAACAAGTTGAAAAATGCTACAACCCGCTTTGTGTTGTTGCTTAGAAATTTTTCATCACCTTTACTGGTCATCGAACCAAGGAGAGGAGATTAGCAATTTCTATACCGCAGTGTGTAACCATTACACCAAACACTGCTTAGTGTACCTGCGGGCAAATTGCAGCTATATTTTCGCCTATTTTTTGTTGTTCGTGAATATATGTTCGTAAATATAATGACCAATAAAAACACTAACTAAATTATTATTTAAGTTTGTTTTAAAATTTATTTTTATTTTATCGTTATTTTTTTAATTTCATTTTATTTTATTTTATCTTATTTTATTTTAACGACACTGTAATTGCGATAGTATTTTATTTCATTTAATTTTTTTTGTTTATTTTATTTAATTTAATTTTTTTGACTTTATTTCATTTGTTTTTTTATTTTATTTTATATTTTTAATTTTATTTAATTTTAGTTCATCCTATTTTATTGTTATTGTTATTTTATTATTATTTAAATTTTTTTTAATTTTTATTTTAATTTTTTTGTTTTATTTTATTTTGATTAATTTTTTTCTATTATTTTTTAATTTCATTTTTTTAATTTTTTTTATCTTATTTTATTTAATGTTATTATACCTTTCATGAACATGAAATGGTATTATAACTTTGGTCCGATGTTTGTAAATATGAGAAGAAGAAGAGATAGACCCATCAATAAGTATACCGAAATGATCAGGATGACGAGACGAGTTGATTTAGCCATGTCCGTCTGTCCGTCTGTCTGTTTGAACGCAAACTAGTCCCTCAGTTTTTGAGATATTTGGCTGAAATTTGGTATGCGGCCACCATTTTCCAATATAGGAATCATTTGTCGGAACCAGCAAGATCGGACCAATATAACATATAGCTCCCATACAACCGATTATTCCGATAAACGGATTTTGGGCTATAACTCCTGTAATTTATAAGTGTTGCTATTTTTATATGTGAAATATCGATGTTGAAAATCATTGAGATGGCATAAATATTTCACATAGCTCCCATACAATCGATTGTTCCGATAAACGGATTTTGGTAGATAACTCCTGTAATTATATAGGTAGGAACGTGAAATTTTGGAAGTATCGCTATTTTTATATGCGAAATATCGATGTTGAAAATCATTGAGATGGCATAAATATTTCACATAGCTCCCATACAATCGATTATTCCGATAAGCGGATTTTGTGCTATAAGTCCTGTAATTAAACACATAGGAACGTGGAATTTTGTAAGTATTGCTATTTTTATATGTAAAATATCGATGTTGAAAATCATTGAAATGGGATAAATATTTCACATAGCCCCCATACAATCGATTGTTCCGATAAACGGATTTTGGTAGATAACTCCTGTAATTATATCGGTAGGAACGTGAAATTTCGTAAATGTTGCTATTTTAGAATGTGGAATGTCGATGTTAAAAATCAATGAGATTGGACCAATATAACACATCGTCCCCATATAATCGATAGCTCCGATAATTTCGGTATGAGCTAAAGTTAAATTCACACAGGCTGTACTGGGGATCAAACAGGGAAAATCGTGAGGCTTATTCATGAAAGGTATTTAGCCTTCGGCACAGCCGAAGACAGCTTTCCTTACTTGTTTTTATTTAATTTTAATTTTAATTTTAGTTTTAATTTTTATTTTAATTTTAATTTTAATTTTAATTTTAATTTTAATTTTAATTTTAATTTTAATTTTAATTTTAATTTTAATTTTAATTTTAATTTTAATTTTAATTTTAATTTTAATTTTAATTTTAATTTTAATTTTAATTTTAATTTTAATTTTAATTTTAATTTTAATTTTAATTTTAATTTTAATTTTAATTTTAATTTTAATTTTAATTTTAATTTTAATTTTAATTTTAATTTTAATTTTAATTTTAATTTTAATTTTAATTTTAATTTTAATTTTAATTTTAATTTTAATTTTAATTTTAATTTTAATTTTAATTTTAATTTTAATTTTAATTTTAATTTTAATTTTAATTTTAATTTTAATTTTAATTTTAATTTTAATTTTAATTTTAATTTTAATTTTAATTTTAATTTTAATTTTAATTTTAATTTTAATTTTAATTTTAATTTTAATTTTAATTTTAATTTTAATTTTAATTTTAATTTTAATTTTAATTTTAATTTTAATTTTAATTTTAATTTTAATTTTAATTTTAATTTTAATTTTAATTTTAATTTTAATTTTAATTTTAATTTTAATTTTAATTTTAATTTTAATTTTAATTTTAATTTTAATTTTAATTTTAATTTTAATTTTAATTTTAATTTTAATTTTAATTTTAATTTTAATTTTAATTTTAATTTTAATTTTAATTTTAATTTTAATTTTAATTTTAATTTTAATTTTAATTTTAATTTTAATTTTAATTTTAATTTTAATTTTAATTTTAATTTTAATTTTAATTTTAATTTTAATTTTAATTTTAATTTTAATTTTAATTTTATTTATTTCATTTTTTTCAATACTTTTTTAATTTATTTTGTTTCTTTTTTTTTAAAACACTCTAATGTAAATAGATATATGTACTTAGGTTCATACCCTTCTTTCAACTTTTTAATCGCGTTTTCTATGGAAATTTCACATTTAATACGTTTGTGAAATTTCCCTTTGCTAACTCGATCATCTGCTGTGTGCTGACTTCTGTATCTGGGGATATGCGAAATTATCTCAATTTAAAACACGCTTTCGCCACATTTCATTGCACAATTTTCACAATATTGATTTATTTTGAATTTACGCGCAATTTTTCTTATCAAAGATGTCTGGACATTTTACACACACACAGTACACACATATGTATATATATGTATTTATCAATGGCGTTTGTATATTTCTGTACTACTAGTAAAGCAGCGCAGGCGGCATACAGAACCCTTTTTGCACAGAATCAGTTAAAGATAATAAAAAAATGAATTATAATAAAATTAAACGCACAATAAAATTCCGAAGCGCTGCAATTAAACGAAAAAAAATTCACGATACGACTTTTGCAATTATTCATTACATACACACAAATGCGTATATGGATACGCGAACAAATTCAACTTTTTTTCTTCTCTTAAGTCAATATGAAAACATGAGAAAAACACACGCTTTTACAACAACAAAACAAAATTCTGACCGATCACGACCGTACAATTAAAAAAAAAAGGGGGGCGGACGGCCAGCTAAGCTTGGTCGACGGATATTATGAAGAATGGGAGAAAGAAATCAAAAACCAAAAAAACTCACAAAATATTTTTTTTTTAAATTCGTGTTTCGCGACAACTTTCGTACGGTTTAAATGCTCTGCTCTTACTGCGCTGGAAATCTGTGAATACTGTTTAGTAGTTGAGCTCCACTTTGGAATGCTTTGAACTGCGATGTTCGATCCGCGAGTAGTTTACGGTATGAGTACGATTATATCCAAATCAGTCAGCGTGTTGTCAGCAACTGCCCAAATGCCGATAAGCGACAAGTCGGTTTGGTGCCATACTAACATATGTTGTTATTAAGCTCTTGTTTGTGGTTTGTCTGGAGCTGCATACATGCTTACATAGAGCTCTGGCCGAATAGCCGAAGTTGACAAGTATGTGGGCAAGTGGAAAAGTGGACAAGTGCCGTGAGTTCAATCAAGCGGTAAGAGTGTATAAGCTCTGATTGAGCGTTGTAAAGATTAACAAGTATTAGTAGATACGAGGGTGGCTTCATAAGTTTGCAGTGGAATAATTCATATACAGGGAGTGAATTTGCTACGTGGGGCACGCATTTTTTCTTTTAAAATTTTGAATTTTTAAATTCGGTCCAGCATATTTGAAGGGAAGAGCAGGGGAAGGGGAAGAAAAAAGAAGGGGAAGGGAAGGAGAAATGCAAAGAGATGGGAAATGAAAAGAAAAACCCAAGGGAAAGGGGAAGGTGACGGAAAAGTGGAAGGGGAAAATAAAGGTAAAGCTAAAGGTAATGGTAAAGGGAAAAGAAGGGAAAAGGGAAATGGAGATGGAAAAGGAAAGAGAAAGAGAAATGAAGAGGGAAAGGGAAAAGAAAGGTAATGAGAAAGGGAAAGGGGTGGGGAAATGGTGAGGAAAAGAGAAAGAAAAGGGTGAAGGAAAATTGAAAGGGAAAAGGAATAGAAGAGGAAAAGGGAAATGGAAAGACAAAGAGAAAGGGAGTGGGAAAAGGGGAAGGAGAGGGAGAGGGAAAAGAAAAAGGCGAGGGAATGAAAAATGGAAAGATCAAGAGAAAGGGAGAGGGGGAGGAAAAGGGTGAGGAAAATAGAAAGAAAAAGGTACAGTGGGAAATGGTAAAATGAAAACTTTTAGGGAGGGGAACAGAAAAAGAAAGAGCGAAAGAAAAAAAGGGAGTTAGCGACATGAAAAGAGAGAGGGAAGAAAATAGGTAGAATAGGCTTAGAAGATACAAGAGATTTGGAATGGCCTAGCCGACTGTATATAACACAAGAAAGTTTTAGAGATAGTAACGGGATAAGGCTGAAGAAAATGAGGATGGGGCAGGGAAAGTTTGGTGGGAAAATTGAGGGAACGAAGAAGGTGAAGAGGCATGAGCAAACCTAAAGCTAAGGATAAAGGTAGAACCTCCCATCAAAGACGTCGCCTGAGCCATCTTTCAGCCTGGGGAACAATGAGTTTACTTAGCCAGAACTTAATGATCTTGTAATAGATTTCACTTGTACGGTTCAAACTTCAAGTTGCAGAAATGTTTTTGCCACCTCATAAAAAAGACACTTGGGCACATTCAAAGCCCCTCTTTCGCAGAGAAGTCTTGTGACTTGGACTAAAACACTCCCGTGTTCTAAAACAAATCGAAGTGCCAACCAATCCGATGAGAGAGGACCTTGTCAATTAGAAACATCAAACTCTACTGGTAGCGTAGGATTTCTCCTCTTCAAGCTAGTGTTGGAGTATCTCGAGCCTTACGTGGTAGCCCTCGTACTAGTAGATATATGCACTCACATACACATACCATTTTCCATATTAATACACAACCTACTCAGTCGCTCTAGTAGTTAAGCTTGAAACATGGAATCAGCTGCTAACACCGGCTACACTTCATGCACCGTTGAGCATAGAGAGTAGGAATTCCATTCCACATAATCCATAAACGGCCAGTCAACTCAATAAGCGACTAAATCACGACATCAACATTACCATATGCGTCATCAACGAGATCCACACAGTTTTTGTGAGTGGAGGCATTGTAAGCTCTCTAGCTAAGTCTTCCAATCGCTGAAGTGCTCCTACACTTGTCGTCATGAAATGAAGTTCATGAGAGCTGGGTCGCGGACTTGCCACTTCATACACACATGGCTGACTTCTGACTCGCGTGAGATCGGTTGACTGGCTGATAGATCGCAATTTTAACAAACGTATCTGTGTGTGTACACGAGTATGTGTGTATCCACCCCCATCATTATGGCGTTGCTGAAATTAATCCGATAAACAATTTAACTGATTTGATTATCGCTTCATTGAAGCTGTTGCCTGTGCAAGGCGGAGTGTCTCACACTGTCACCAAATGTTAATTCTACATGTTTACATTTAATTTGAGTACACAGTGCCTGTACTGGCTTGATCTGCGAATGGAGTTGATGCATGATGAGACCTTTTATCTCCGTTGAATAAGCGAAATTTAATTGGATATAACAGGCGTGTTTCGGTTCAAACTGTAAGCGCCAGTTGAATGTTGTTAGATTTCACTGCCTTAGTGGATGGGAGACTCCAGATTTATAACTATTTTTGTACATACATACATACATATGTACATAAATTGATTGAGAAAGTTGAGGTTTCGCGAGTAATTGGTTTGATTCATTACTTACTTGAAGGAAATTCTCATCCTAAAAATTGGTATGCAGATAAAAGGGAGTCATGGGAAAGGGGGCGTGACACCGCCTTAACCTTAACATCAGGGTTCAAGTCTAGTCAGTTTTGGCTGTAGTTTGTTTAAACTTGACCTGAAAAACCAGGCCTAAAAGTTCAAGACATGGATCGATTTTACAAAAAAAGTCTCACTCAACACTCTAAAGGCCGAATTACATAAAACTTTGTGAAACTTTGATGTGCGCCACGTTTTTGCCAATGGGCCAAAATTGTGCTTTACTTTACATTTCACAAACTTTGTATGAAAGTGGATCCCTCAAAGTAGTATCTAGTTGGGCCCTAAATTCGATATTAAACTGTGGAAGACTTCGTCCATTTATGAGCAAGCTGAAACAGGTAACCTTCCAAACAAGTCGCCGCCGGGTCATATCGAAAGAAAAGCTCTTGATGGGGTAAAACCAGAGACATTCCGGTATGGCCAGTAACGTGACAAGCCTTGAAGGTAGGCTTTGCAGAAATGGGTTTTGATAAGCTCGACGGGTAGTTCGTCGTTTCCGGGCGCTTATTTTTGTGCCGAGATATTGCCATCCCCATTTCATCATAGTCGCATGGTTCAACGTTTTTTTCCATTGGGTTCGTCATCTAACTCGCAATTGAGAAGCGAGGGTAAGCATTTCCTCCTGTTGTTGTTGTAATAGCAAAAACACTCCTCTAAGTTTTTGGGGAGTGATGCCGAAATTGATAGTCCTTGACCGGGTGCGAACCCGGTGCGCTTCGGTACTCCTTTGCGGTACTGCCCGACCGTCGTGGTAGGGATTGTTATGACCGGTGGAACCTTCTAGGTCATGCCATCCCTCCATCCGTAAGGAAGGAGTAGATGGATCATGAGAGGTGAGGGGCATCATATCCGTAAATCAACCATCGTCATCATTATCATTATCTATGTGCATATTAGTCGCCTCTTATGACCGGTATGCCTACCTCGGGCTTATTCTTAACCCCTAACCCGCAGGGGGGTTAGGTTAATTGGTTGTTACAGGAATCTGCCCGGTCTGTAAATCTTATTCCTGTCATCCCACCATCTAAAGTTTCTCACATTGCCGCCCTTCAGTCTCACGTTTCTTTTTTATAAAAAGGTGCCTCTCTTGGAGACACCACTGGAGCGAAAATCGGTCTCCATTTCGTGCTTTTATCGGAGTGGTGATCTACCCATTCCTCTGCCGATAGACAAAACAATTGAAAACCAAATTTTAGAAGGGTCCAACTTCGAACTTCGAACGCCCGTAACTTAGTTTTGGAGGCTAACTTCGAAAAACGGGGAACACCATTTTTTTTACTAATGTCTTAATCTTAAACAGCCCGCTGCTGTAATAAATATTATTAACGCTATGCATGGATGAAATGTCTGCAAAATCAATTAAAAAAAATGTACTCCTTTTTCTAATAGAAAAATGTTAGAATGGAATCTATATGAAATAAAACGACAAAATATCTAAAATGGGCCACTAAACACTTTTTTCTCGGATCATTCAGATATATGTAGCTGAATTTCCTCTTTCGGAATTTGGTACTGAGGTCAAAACGTGTCTTTTGTGGCATTGCTCGACAATCTTTTATGAAAGCTATTCAGGGTACCCTTTGGTAAAAGAAAATATGTTCCCACAAATAAAAAAAGGCATACAAAAAAATTCAAAACCGCTTGGAACCGGTTGCAGTTTTTGAAACGGTTTCGGTTTCGTTCTTTTTCAGATCAAAATAACGGTTTCGCTTTTAATCGGTTACGGTTTCGATTTCGGTTCAGTTTAAGCTTGATCTTCAATTTTATTTTGTTTCTACTCATATATAACAGTTCATTTTTAATAATACATATTTGTTATTTTTTTAAGAACACTTCCAATTTAAATTTTAGTACAGTTTTTTGTTTTGAACATTTGGATTACATTGAAAGAGTTTGAATTCATAGCTCATACATCTTCAAATATTTAATGCATTTGATAACTAAGGCGGAAGTACATAGTGATAATTAATAAAAAGCATTTAATGCAAATTGAAATTTTTTAGTATTTTCTGGGCTACCAAATTACTCGCTACGTCTTCTGTGATGTAATCGGTTATATCCGTAACAACTAGAAAAGAGGTGGTAATAAATAAGTTTAAGCTGCATTTAAAAATAAATAAGATATATGTAGTACTAACTTTTTTGTGCCTCAGCTGACATAAATAATGATAAAATGGCAACTTCATTGTGTTTACTGATTTCTAATAAGGTGGAGACGATAGTCTCATCTTTATTTGTTATGTAAAAGTCGCGCAAAATTTCCAATAAATCTGTAAGCGTCTCAGAATCAAAACCAGCGCCAAGCACTTTGCGTAACTGCGAGATTTCAATGCTCTGCAAATAGAGTAGAAATTTTAATATTAAATGCTTGCGCTTGTTTTGACTGACTTTAATAGTTACCTTTAAGTACTGATACTTTTGCCCAGGCGCCAATTCTTTCCAATTTGAATAAAATTGCGCTGTAGATGTAGGTGGCGGCGGCAAAGGGTGCTGTAAAGAGAATGTTTGTATAGTTTTAACCAAAAAAGTTTAATAATAAAAAAACAACAAATTTTGCTTTCAAGATTGTTTATTATAACTTTTGATTTGTGTAAACGATAAACAAAAAAATATTTAACTACTAAGTAAACCCGTTTCATAATAATACTAGGTACTTATTTTCATAGCTTGCGACAAATGTATAAACAATAATTTTGTGTAATTTGCTATTGTTTACATTTCTTAAGTACTTAATTATTCTCAAATTTCCATGTATGTATGCTATTGGTACGACAGTTAATATAAATAACATTCACATTTTGTACCCTTTAAATGCATGATTCAATTATAAATTGAGTTTTCTGATTTGGTATTAATAACATTTTTTGGCGTTAAATTTTAATAACGTTTTTGGCTTTTTCGCCTCATTTTTTTTGGGCATCAAAACTAAATTTTAGAAAACAAAAAACAATCATTACACCGGACAATTGAACCCACATGAAACACTAAATATTTGCTTAACAAAAAAATATATAAATTTTAAACAAAAAATAGTTTAAATGATTTTTAATTAATCACGTCCAAAAAAATAATTGAAACTACGTTTTATGGCATCTACGAGTTTTACAAAAAAATCAAATAACGCCGTAAAGGAAAATATTGCGCTTACATTTGCATTCAGCAAGAGCACGTCCGTACCAGCCGCAGTGCTACCCGAATTGCCCGTTGTCTTTGTCATTGAGGTACTATTTTTTGGTACAATATTGGTTTGCGGAATTTCAATTGTTTCAAGTTTTTTATTAGTTAGTTTGTTAACTTCCTCTCTACTTTTTGGATTTTTAACTTCAACAAACGGACCACAATTGCTATTAAATAGTTTGTCTATATCATCATCAGAGATTTTCAAACTTCTATTTTCGCAATTTTTCGTATCTTTAGGACCAACAACATCTGCAATGGGTACACGCCGTAACGGTTTCTTAGAGCGTTTGTATGGCGGTTTATCGATTGGCAAAATATCTATCATATTAACGCTTGATGCGCTAAAATTTGGACCTTTTGCTGATTTCACTGAAAGAAGTCGGAAATTTATTATTTTTGTAAATTCAATAATAAGCTCATACTCACCATTTTTGCGCAATCTATCATTTATGCGTTCTAAACTACGTTTAGCTTCACTATTTTTCGGTTCTATCATCAAAACAGTGCTGCAATCTTTGAGCGCATCCATATTATTGCCTAAACACTCATTAGCCTGCATGCGTCTATAGTAAGCCTTTACTGCTAAATTGTCGATTTCGATGGCCTGCTCGCAATCCTCAATGCTTTCTTTATATCTGGAAGAAAACAACTCATGTTCAATTGTGTTTAGATAGGACTCTATGAGTTGCCTCCTGGGCGTTTAATTCGCTCTAGACTTCCACCTATTTTTTGGCTATATCACTAGAAGGCCCGGCAGACATTCCCCTGAGCAAAAGAAATTGACTGCCGTTCTCCCCAACTATCATATGTATGTGTACTATTCCAATGCTCCATATAATTCTTTGAAAGGTGCCTCGCATTTATGTTGTTGTTGATGTAACGGAGTGTAGCCCTGCCCAACGTGTACTTATCCTTAGCCTAAATTGTCATCAATGTCTTCTAACGGGAGTCCTAGGAAACCAGCTGTTTCTACAGGATTGGATCAAAGGGAGAAGGGTGTTAGAGGAGTGGGCTCCGCAGATCAAGTGAATAGGGGTTGGTGTTATGGGAGCCGCATGCCGGACATTCATTCGGCACGTCAGGGTTTAGTCTGGATATGTATGAGTTTAATCTACTACAATAACCAGAGCGTAATTGAGTCAGAGTGACCCTTGTCTCTCGAGAAAGATGACGCTCCTGTAAAATGCAATGAGAGATTAGTCTTATTGACCCTTATTCGCCATTCTATCATGAATGAATCCAGAGACATGAGTACCATTACCAAGGCCCTTATCACCCCAACCGTCCAGTGGTGCGGCCCAACCGCCCAGTGGTGCGGACTCCGAATCTAAACCTTTCTCGAACCCACTTGAATACATCGCCAATATCGGTACAGGTCAGTGAGATCGGGATTTTTATATCTAAAGATTTGCACAGCTTAAAAACGAGGTGAAGTCTATAATGCACAAGAGGCTGTCGATTGAGTTCAGCCTTTAAAGATATATATCGTTGCCTACTCACTTCTCCAGTTTTAAGTAGCATAATGCCCGATTGCTATAATATACAGCATCTTCAGGAAATATATCAATAGCATTTGTATACTCGGCAATCGCTTTTTCATATTCGCCAAGTTTAACACATTGATTTCCCTTATCCTTGAACTCATTAGCTTGTTTGCGCTTTTCCTCATTCGGATCTAGCGGCTTTTCCAATTTTTCAGTTGGCGTCGAGGCTACAAAAGGTTAAACAAAAGGTAAGTAGAATTTTGTAGGCATAAAAGGAATTACATACAACAAAACTTACCACCGCTGGACGTTGTTGGCATGACTTCATCACCGTTGGCAACTGCTGTTGATCTAACTTGTTGTTGTTGTTCCTTACCTACTGGCGGTTTTGCTGCCGCAACATGACTGCGTATTGGCACCGCTGCTTCTTGCTGCTGCATGAAAATGGCAAATATGAAAAAGTTGCATATTTATTTATAAGGAATCTATTTTAATTTACCTCTTTTAGCTCCGCCGCAGCAGGACGACGGCACATTTCTTTTTCTTTAGCCTTCATTTCCTGCTCCCAGCTGTAGATATCGTTGAATGTGTTTCTCATTTCCTCTGCATTGTGGCGTACTTGCATTTGAACTTCATGAGTTTTCTTTAAAGCATCCATTTTATTTTATATTTGCGAGGTTAATAATTACTTATTTTTGTGTTAAAAGACTTTTTTATTTAATTGAAAGCGCGCGACAAACACCAAAATGACTTGCTTTGTTTTCTTTATATTCGCCGTTTTAACAAAGTCAGCTGTCACGTTGATGCCACGGTTGCCACTCCAAATTTGTTTTCGGTAGCACAGTTACTACAAAAAAGTACCATTGTTTGGATTTTTTTTTCAAAACTTTTCTACTTTTATGTATATTAGGTTGGTAACGTAATTTAATTTCGAAATAACTTATAAATTAAAAAACAGAAAACTCAAGTTAATTTTTACTAATATAAAATAAATCGTCGCTCGAATCGTGTTCGAAAGTTTTTTGATCTCGCAAAATTTGTAATTTTAGTTTTTGACGTAAATATATTTTTGCAAGATATATCTTCATAATACCCTTTCCACTTATATATGTAGTTTTTACGTTAACATTCCTTCAATTCCTCGAGATTCGGCACATTCATGTTTAAAAATTTTCAAAGTAAATTTTTAAAAATTTTGCTGCCAGGAAAACTAATGTGATACACGTTCATGAAAATGGTATTTCAAACTTTCGGGGGGTCCCTTGTGCTTTCGTGATTCGCAGAGAAACGAGAGGTTAACCACGTGAGCCTAAAAACTCAAATCTAAAAATTTAAGCCTCTGCCAAGCGAGCGACGATATATTTATTTGAGGACTCAACTTATCTTAAGCTGATCGAAACATTTTTTGATTTCTTTAGATTTTTTTAGTTAAAACTATTTACTGCTGCAGACATCGATAGCATCGGGAGTCATACTAAAAAAAAAAAAAAAATCTTAAGAATTTCCCTGAGAACATTGTATGTTGAAAAAAAAAATTCTTTCCAAGAAGTCAGGGGTTTGTGGATTTTAGGCATGATTTACAAGGGTCGATTTGCTGGTCGATTATAGTCTTTCCAACAGGTAAATAGTAATTCTATCATTGATAAGCTGTATTTGTAGGACCCTATATTTTATCCGCTGCTGGTTAGCAGGGCAGGCTGTCGATCGATCGGATTGCTATTTAGACGTTGAAACGACAAAAGTCGAACCGTGTAAACCATGCTTAACTATGCAGTTTCATAAAACTTTAATCGATTACCACAATAACTCTACAAACCTGCTCGTCGCACCAACACACCGAAAAATTGTATTTAAACCAATGCTCAAATGCAAATGGAGTAAGTGGTTCCCTCCTTTAAATGAAAAGCGATTTTGAAATTTCGACAAAGCCCGCCACTCGTTTTTTCGTTGCACCAACTAGAGACAGAAGGAATCACAAATCGGTCTCCACTTGGTCCTTCCATTTGAGTGTTGTTCTCCCTCTTGCTTTTCTTTCACCTGCGGATGCGAATAAGAATACCTCCTAAACGCTAACACGTATATACATTTTCATTGACGCTGAAATAGGCCTAGCAGTTACATTTTACTTAACCAGGGTAGGCAAATAAACTGTACAAAATACATTTCATTTGCTCATCGAGAAGCATGTCATTTAAGTTTTGTACAGTTTATTACTTCTTGGAAACGTTTGCTTTTTGTTTGTACAATTCCAACAAAGAAAAAATTATAAACACAAACGTTTCACAAACGTACTGATTGAAGAAATATATTAGTGTTTGAATGTATGTTCATAGAGAACAAAATGTTTTTTTTAGTTTTGTTTTTCATTTTGGATGTAATTTTCAAAAAATGTATTTCACAGTTTTCAAAGTGAACTCAACTTTTGGATTTTGTTTTGTATTGAACTATGAAAGTAGTAACCAAACGAAATAGTACTGTATAATAAAGTTTATTTTCGAACACTGTACCTAACTGTTACAAGCCCTGCAAAAAAGTATCAAATTAGGAAACCGGTACCAACCTTGCAAACAGGGTGCAATGTGAAAAACAAGAAGGACTCCATCTCCTTCCCACTTACGTATTTCTGCGTTCAATAACTAATATAGCTGTACTCTTCTGTTTCCATCATCAAACTCGATGTTTGCATGTGTCAAACTTGATCCACTGCCTCATCAATGCGTGTCAAGTGATGCCTCAAATGATGGTCACGGCAATGTGTGCGGTTGAAAAAGATATATTTTATTATTTATATCTCATGTTGCATTAAAAACAATTCATTTGGGGGTATTGATGTCCTTCACTCGATTTTTGTACCATCATGAAAAAAATGTACCAATTTTGGTACTAAAGTACTAATTCCGGCAACCGTGGTTGATGCCTCTTCTTACTACATGCAAGCATGTGATTCACAATGACCGAAAATTGAATTTATTTCTACAAATTAAAAACGCATATTTTGCGGATTTTTTGTTAAAATGGTTGTTATTCATTGGTCTATGCATTTTCTAATATATTTTTTGATTTTTTAATATATTTGCTGATTGAATAAGTTTCAATTTGAAACGAAAAAACACGTACTGAATCCGTTACATAGGTTATGATTACGGTGACCATACATTTTTTTTGAAAAAACAGAACTCTTTTTACTTAAGGCTTGGTATTGACTTCACGTGAAAATTTCGCTACCCGGCTATAAACTATTTGGGGTTACAATCTCAATATTTGGAATAAAAAAGTGTTTTTCATGGCGTAATTATCTCTTTGCAGTAAAAAATGTTTCCAACGTCTTAGAAACATTGAAATTGCAATCTCAAATAATTTCAACCAAAGTGCATCAATTGAAAGTCATTTTTTTAAGTATATTTTCCTTTTTGCGAATAGTATTTCTTGATGGTGAGAGACACTTCCTTGTTAATTTAAAACCTACCATAACCACGGTGGCCGTTTTGGCCGAAATGTACCATTTTTGGTACGATTTTTTTTCCGTGTACGGAACTTCCAAATTTGGTACGTTTTTGCATTTTAACGTTCTCAATTTTTGATTTCGCTGAAGCCCTTGACCGCGTTAAACATAAACTAAATGGTTTTTAAAATATTTTGAAAGATTTTAAATTTTTCATAAAGTTTTGAAATTATTGAGCAAACTAACTTTACAGAGCTACTCATTACATTTGTTAAAAAAGGTTGCCGGCAAAAAAAGCAGAACAAAAACAGAACATTTCTGTTATTTTCCTTAGAAAAAAAATACGCAGAACAAGCTCCTTAAAAACAGAACTGTTCTGCCAAAAACAGAACGGATGGTCACCGTAGTTATGATATTTACTTCGAGAATGCTTGTCCGCAGAATGAATTTGTTTGATTTTAAATTTGAAAGAAAGAAAATAGAAAAAAAAATGTTATGGCCCAAAGCCTACTTGTTTTTTGCGAAATTTGAAAAATAGTTTGAAATTTGAAAGTCTGTTGTTTGATTTAGATTTTAGATTTTAAATTTAAGGAAGAAAATAGAAAAAAAAATATTTTATGTTAAGCCCAAAGCCTACTTGTTTTTTGTTTTTTTTGTGAAATTTGAAAAATTTATAATTTGTATTTACGATTTACGTATTTTGTATTTACTTTTAAATTTTAAACTAATATATATATTAGGGTGATTAAAAAAAATGTCGACTAGGTTTTACCCCCTAAAAAGTTAGGTATTGAGGTATTGATGAGAAAATAAGCCTTGCAAAAAATTAGCGCTCTAACTTAACCCCTAGGGGTGGCTATTTTTTTTGCAAAAATATTTCGTCTTTGCGGGCGGCGCGCCATTTTGCAATTTGACAATTTGTTTATACTTTGTACCAAATGTTGTGTGAAAGCGAAATATATTTCCGTTTCACACAACATTGGGTTTGTCAAACTTTTGTTTTACCCCAATGTTGTGTGAGACAGAAATATTTTCCATTTCACAAATCAAAAATCGGAGTAGAAAAAGGAGTAGAAAATTTGCGCGCCCTCTAGTGAGCAAAAAAACGAAGTGAAAAACTATGACTATTCACAATAGCCCAGCAAAGTTTAGCAAAGTCGCCGTAATGGTATTGCAGTACTACATTCAGTGGTAATGCAGTTTACCGGAAATGGATTTTTAAGCCCAAAACAAATGTGCAGTAGACCTTGCGCAGTGAAAATTGAAACACACTAATTTGTACTAGAGCAGACACATGTATCCCTGCATGGTATGCAGTAGCTGCACGATGTATTCAAATCAAAATTCTACGCACCTCGCCAGTGTTGCGTATCAAAAAACCCAGCAAGCACGAACAAGCCAAAAACAAAATGCAAAAAAAAAAACAAATATTTTGTTTCGTGATTTCAATTTATTTTGAATTTTTAAATTGTAATATTTGTAAAAAATGTAATCTCAAATTTAAGTTAAGTGTTTGAAACGTAATTTAACTAGCATTTGCATGTTATAAGTGAGTGTGGTAAATGTTGTGCATGTGTCACTGCAGGGAACTGCCAGGTAAGTTTCCCTGCACATGTGTTTACAAATCATTCAAGCAGCAGTGGAAATAGAAGAGCTGCAGGCAAAATCACTGCACATGTATTCCAGGCATTAAGCGACTCTCTGCATGCATTTTTTGCTCTAGTAAAACACGTCCAAAAATGACGGGGGAGCTATCAAAATAGTTTTTTTTTTTAACCTCTGTCAAGAGATATTTGCAATCAAAGGTAAAATTGTCGGTAAATTCCCTGTCGTTGTTGCTAGAGATGTGCACCGTGCGTGCTTTTGACCGTGACACGACACACGTACGCGTGTACCCATGAGCGGTGCCGTATTAACCCTAAGGCAGAATAGGCAACTGCTAACAGACCCGCATAGACCCGGATCCTCGTCCACCCACAAAAAAAAATATATTCTAATGAACGAAAACTTTATTTGAAAACTGGTATGAACAACAATGTTAAAGCAATTCGCGTAATAGGCCGGTCAAAATAAACATTTGCAAAAACATTATTTTCCAAATTTTGTAGAGAGCTCAGATTCGCCGTCAGAAAGAAAACTTCAAAAGTCCCCATCGATCCCATGTGTGCTAAAAAAGTTATTCGGGGTCAAAGTCAAAATGTGAAAGCTTATACGGCTTTGACAAATGACGTCAAGCAATACCAACAGCTCCGTCAGAATCGGGAAGCACCTCTCTGAGCCAAACCAAACGAGGCTTCGGAAGGGGCGACTCCCTTTCGTGCGATTTCTTCAATCTGATGCTGGAGAAGATAATTCGAGCAGCAGAGCTAAACCGCAATGGTACAATCTTTTACAAGAGCGTGCAATTGCTGGCGTATGCCGATGATATTGATATCATTGACCTTAACAACCCCGCCGTAAGCACTGCCTTCTCTGGACTAGATAAGGAAGCGAAAAAAGTGGGTCTTGCGGTCAACAAGGACAAGACGAAGTATTTGCTGTCATCAAAGAAAGAATCGGCGCACCTGGGAACCAGTATTAACACCGAAAATAATATCAGTCTAGAAATCCAGCGGAGAATCACTCTTGCCAACAAGTGCTACTTTGGACTGAGTAGGCAATTGAGAAGTAAAGTCCTCTCTCGAAGAACAAAGATCACGCTCGACTAAGATGGAAACAACAGGTGGAGGATGACTTCAACTCCCTTGGGGTTTCCAATTGGCGTCAGTTATCACTAAAAAGGAATGACTGGCGTGCTTTGATATGCAACGGCCAAAATCGCTTAGGCGGTTAAGCGCCAATAAATGATGATGATGATGATATTCACCACAATAAATGCCAAAATGTTACTTTGCTGTCAAATATACCATTTTCATCCATATGGTTTCTTCAAAAAATGCATTGTCCAGGGGTCTCGGCAGGACCTTTGCCTACGGCCCCGAAGCTGTTAATCCGGCCCTGGCTACACCACTGAAACAAAGTAATTCTCCAACAACTCCTATATAAATGAAGCATAGGAAAAGGGGGCGTGGCAACTACCATACAAATCGGATTTTTCATAGTGTATGTATGTATGTACATATGTCTAAAGCCCAACTGATTTTTAAATGATTTTTTTATAGTTGAAAACAAAAGAATTTGAGAACTTCCAATATTTGAGTAAAAAATTTTGAAAAACATATTCAAAATTTCAAAGTTAACCTTTTCTTTCAACCAAAAAAACTCTAATTTTGGCTTTTAAAGACCCATAATTTAAGTCGAATTAAAAACTTGTAGTGCGTTATTCTTTTAAATTCATGATAATGCTGCAAATTAAATCGAAACACGCAAACTCGTCTCAGGTAGCACCCACCCTACATTTAAACGCCAAACCAGTCAAATTAAAGACTAGTTTACAACTCGAATATTCAAACTGTGATTAAACTAGACCGAATATGAAAGACAAAATTTCGAAGTTTTGAAGAATTTCGGAGTGGTCGGACTTGAAAAATGTTAACGGGTCCACATCCAGAAGAATTTCCGTGTAAAATCAACACATTTTCCTTTAACACTTTTTCAGTTTATTATTTGTCAACATGAGTTCCTGTTAATTTGACACGATTTCTTTTTGAATTTAGGTAGGTAAGATATTTGGCAGACTAGTTCGTTTGTGGTTTATACTAGTTGTAACGTTATTTACAACTAGTTGCTTCGACTACAGGGCACATGTATATTCGTCCATAAAGTTAGAAGTCCGAGCCTAAACTAAATGTGTAGACAAATTTTGTACAAAAAAACATCAAAACATAATATATTTAAAAAAAAAAAAAATCAGAAAAACCACGCACGCAATCTTCTAACAAAACTTTCTCACACGCTGTGGGTCAAGTTCACTTAAGCAGTTTGTGAATAAAAAAAATTAAAAAAAAAAAACCTAATAATGATAGCTACATATGCATGTACATAATTACATAGCAACGAGTTTGCATCATTCCAGCTGACGTCAACTTTGGAGAGGCAATAAGGAGCAGACGAATACATACATATATGAACAGCATACGAGGATGCGCTGCTGTTGCAATGTTGCTGCTCGGTTGAAAGAAAGGACTTCCTCTGTGCTGAATTTTGCATCAGCATTAAACATGAACCACATAATTATGGGCAATTTTAAAGAACATGCACTTCTTAATATGTCAGGAATTGTGATGTTTTCTACTTTCATAAAATTGAAAGTAATTTTTTTTTTCTTTTTTTTTTTTTCTTTTGGATGTCTAAGCAAAAAAAATTGTATGTGAATAGTCTGGTATCAGACTACGATTTGGTTCCATTATCAGTGTTTTAATAGTCAACATATATATGACAAAAAAATAAAAAAAGTTATTAGTAAACCCAATTGACGTTTAACAGATGGCAACCCTCTTTTAGAAAATATGACAATACATTACTAATTTTCAGGCTAACACCTTTCATCTTTCACATATATAGAAACAAAAAAAAATGATTTTAAAGTTTGCGGCAACCCTTTTTTTACCTTCATGACATCTCAACTTCAAAATTCAAACGAATTATAAGGGTAATATAATTTTTAATCAGGTGGCAAAACTTTAATAAAACAAATTAGTCTTTCCTGCACATCTACATATGTACATGTTGAGCCCTTTCATTTGAAAACTCAGGTGGCAACTATTTTTAAATAATATTGTACCTCTCTGCACATCTATAGGCTGGACCCTTCCATTTGACATCCCCAATTTAAAGTCGAAAACAAATACAGCTTTGTTGAGTTGCGTGAAATTTATAAATTTGGCAAGAACGCGAAAGTCCGAAAAAATATCCCACAATGGTCGCGTTGGCGCATTTGGATGAAATTTTGAATATAGATAGGGTTGCCACCTTACCGAAGTATATTGTAAATTTGTATATTCGGTACTATCTCGGGAACAGCTGGACCGATTTGGATGAAATTTGGCATATAGATAGTATGATTGGTTATAAAACTACACAGAGCCAAAAATGCCTAATAAAATTAATAATATTGTCTTCATGATCAGTTTTTGGGCAAAGGGGTAGTCGCAACGGTGGAAACGAAGAAAAAACTATAGGGAAATCTCTTTGGTTTTAAGAAGAAATTCTTATTAAAAAACTATTCATTTAGTACAAACGTGTAGTTAGCTATGCCAATATGGGTATCAAATGAAAGATATTTTCGCCGACATACCAACTAAAATATTTTCATGTAACGTTGCCGCCCAGGGTTACTATTATACCGTATTGTATTTGTATTGTATATTTTTGGGGTCATATTTGGATTATTTTAGGATCATTTGGGAGTCACTTTGTGATAATTTTGGGGCTATTTTGAGATCATTTTGGGTTCAATTTTGGATTAATTTGGAACAATTTTGGGTTCATTTTCGGATCTTTTTGGGATATTTTTTGGTTCATTTTAGTTCAATTTTGGATCATTCTAGGAACATTTGAGGGCCTTTTTGCGATTATTTTATGGTCATTTTGGGATCATTTTTGGATAATTTTGGGGTTATTTTCGGATAATTTTAGGTAGATTTCAGAGTCTTTTTGGGGTCATTTTGGAATCATTTTGGAGCCATTTTGGAATCATTTTTGGATTATTTCGGGATCGTTTTGGGATCATTTAAATAAAATAAATATTTTAGGGTCATTTTGGATACTTTTGGGGAAGTAAAGTTAGAGCTGAATTACTGCCATTAATGGTTCCATTGCATAACATCATGAGAATGAAATTATGAATTATTCCGTTGCAAGAGGCGCCATCTGAAAGCGGAACTCTTGTGTGATTTTTATTTTATCTCAAAGTTGTTGGTTTGTTTATCTACATACTTTGGTACACCGACGACAAAACGTTTGTTGCTCTACAATTTACAACAATTGATTGCTGTCATTAAAAATGAAAAATTCTTCAAATCTTCAAGTCGGAGTTTAAGGCATTTCTGGCCCACAAAACACACAGAACAAGCATGTTTGCAAGCATCTGTGATCTTGGTGATCTTTTGCTTTCCAGAATGGTCTTTATGCAGAAATGTGCGCTTTATGGATTTTTATGTGCATATCTTTGTAGACACGAAGATTCTTATTCATTCTTGCTAGTCATCCGCACGTGCCCCCTTCCATGCTTCATTTCATTCAGTTATTTATCACCACACCCAAGAAGCGTCCATTTTGTTTAATGATCATTTTAAGAATTTTTATTATTCTACACTCCTTATATGGTTGGAATAGATCTGTGACGGTGTGAAGGTGATAATTTTTGGTTGCCTTTAATGTGAACAATTTTTCAAGTTTCACATGTTAAAGAAGCCATTAAGAAATCGTAAGCCACGTTCTAAAATAAACATAATATCATACATACATATATCGCACTCCTAGATCAAGAGGAAGCTAACTTTAAAGTTTCTACATACCATAAAAAAATAAAATAAAAAAAACCAAAAAACAAAAGCAAATAAAAAACTAAGATAAGATAAAATGAAATAAAAAAAAATAAAATGAAATAAAAAATAAATAAAATAAAATAAAAGAAAATAACACAAAAAAATAATAATAAATAAAATTAAAAAAATAAAATAATGTGAAAAAATAAAAGGAAAAAAATAAAATAAAAGAAAAAAAAAATAAAATAAAATAAATAGAAGAAAATAATAAAAATAAAAAAATAAAAAAAAAAATAAAATAAAATAAAATAAAATAAAATAAAATAAAATAAAATAAAATAAAATAAAATAAAATAAAATAAAATAAAATAAAATAAAATAAAATAAAATAAAATAAAATAAAATAAAATAAAATAAAATAAATAAAAATAAACAAAAAATAAAATAAAATAAAATAAAATAAAATAAAATAAAATAAAATAAAATATTATAAAATAAAATAAAATAAAAAAAATAAACAAAAAATAAAATAAAATAAAATAAAATAAAATAAAATAAAATAAAATAAATAAAAATAAACAAAAAATAAAATAAAATAAAATAAAATAAAATAAAATAAAATAAAATAAAATAAAATAAAATAAAATAAAATATTATAAAATAAAATAAAATAAAAAAAAAAATAAACAAAAAATAAAATAAAATAAAATAAAATAAAATAAAATAAAATAAAATAAAATAAAATAAAATAAAATAAAATAAAATAAAATAAAATAAAATAAAATAAAATAAAATAAAATAAAATAAAATAAAATAAAATAAAATAAAATAAAATAAAATAAAATAAAATAAAATAAAATAAAATAAAATAAAATAAAATAAAATAAAACAAAATAAAATTAAAAAAAAATCAAATAAAATACAACAAAATAAATAAAAATAAAAAAAAAACCAATAACAAAAATAAAAGAAACTGAAAAAAAAAATAAATAAAATGAAACAAAAAAAAAACAAATAAATACATAAAATTATATTAAATAAAGTAAAATAAAATAAATAATACATAATTAAACAAAGTAAAGTAAATTAAAACAAACCATAAAAATGAAAAAAAAAACAACAAAAGAAAAAACAAGAAAGTATTACAGAGAAAAATATTAGTAAAACGCAGAAATTTTGTTCCCGCATTCGGATGAAGAAATAATTTCTTCGCATTCCTTCATGTTTATTTTATTTTCAATAGTCATGGACCCCTAACATAAGGAATACCAAAAGTCGATATTTTCGAGTTAGCCCCTTTTACAACTGAGTGTGTGATCTGTTATCTTTTGAAAACATTTGCTAAGGTGTTTTGTTGTTACTTTGGCTATCTGGTATTTGTTCTGTGTCTGCTGGCTTCTAATTCAAATACATATGTATGTATGTATGTTCATAGCACGAGAGTGCTCAAACAGCTGTGCAGCTGGCTGACTGTTTTCTATATGCCGAAATAGCTCAGTTGGGAGAGCGTTAGACTGAAGATCTAAAGGTCCCCGGTTCAATCCCGGGTTTCGGCAAAGGATCTTTTTGAAATATTTTTTTAGTCTGTGTTTAATTTTTTTATTTGTTTCATTTTATTTACTTATTTGATTTTAATAACTTTCATATTGAAAACTACTTTTTTAATTTATTACCGACCTACATATGTATGTATGATATATCCACCTCATAACTAGCTACATAGGTACTCCAGTTTTTTTTTTTTTGCTTCCTTGCAACTATGAGGGGTTGTTCCGTTTTCTTTATCTGATAAAAATATCCTTTTTTATTTCGCATAGTCCATGAATAATTAAAAGCATAAAATATGCCAAAACAAGGTGCATCCTGTGGCCACACCAAAAAACATTCAAACAAATGGCGCCACTGAATGAAGTCAAAACTTTCCTTGCTGACGTATTTTTGCCTGCGGTGATTCGCAAATTTTCGGCGTCTATTTTATTTCGACTTAGGTACAATTTTTGTTCAGTTATGCAAACCAAATATGCATATTAATATTAACTTAACACATTACGATTTAGGCGTAGATAGCGAGATATGAAAAACAAATAAAACAAGCGAGGTTATTGAGAAGGCGTTTTCGGTATTTTTGTTTTTCCAGAAGGGTTAGAAAAATACCTAAGTATAATTGTTTATTATACCTTTCATGAACATAAAATGGTATTATAACTTTGGTCCGATGTTTGTAAGTACGAGAAGAAGAAGAGATAGACCCACTAATAAGTATACCGTTATGAGCAGGACGATGAGTTGATTCGATTTAGGCATGTCCGTCTGTCCGTCCGTCCGTCTGTCCGTCTGTCCTTCTGTCCGTCTGTTTGTACGCAAACTAGTCCCTCAATTTTAGAGATATCTCGATGAAATTTGGTATGCAGGCGTTTTTTATATGACAATAATCATTCGTCGGGACCGACCAAAACTACTCATAGCTCCCATACAATCGATTGTTCCGATAAACGGATTTCGGGCTATAACATAAAGAGCTAGTAACGTGAAATTTTGTAGGTGTTGCTATTTTTATATGTGAAATATCGATGTTGAAAATCATTGAGATGGGATAAATATTTCATATAGATCCCATACAATCGATTGTTCCGATAAACGGATTTCGGGCTATAACTCCTGTAATTATAAAGCTAGGAACGTGAAATTTTGTAAGTATTGCTATTTTTATATGTGAAATATTGATGTTGACATCATTGAGATGAGATAAATATTTCACATAGCCCCCATACAATCGATAATTCCGATAAACGGATTTTGGGCTATAACTTCTGTAATTAAAGAGCTAGTAACGTGAAATTTTGTAGGTATTGATGTTTTTATATGTGAAATATCGATGTTGAAAATCATCGAGATTGGATAAATATTTCACATAGCCCCCATACAATCGATTTTTCCGATAAACGGGAAACGTTCTTTGGCACTTTTGTATGATTTATGTCTAATTGAGAGGGTAAAATGTTATTCTAACGGAAGCGTAAAACAATATTATTTTTTATGAATATGGGGGTTATTATTGAACTCAAATTTTTAAAATTGTATTTTTTAGCAAAAAGTTATTCTGCCGAAACCCGGGATTGAACCGGGGACCTTTAGATCTTCAGTCTAACGCTCTCCCAACTGAGCTATTTCGGCTAGTGAGTGAGCACTACAAAATGTGCTATATATGCATCTTACCTTGGGCAGTACTTCTCAGCAATTGGGATTTTTATTCCCAGCGTACTAGTACTAGTACAAGGGTATTATAATTTTGTCCACATAACAGTACTACGATGAAATTTGGCAAAAAGCATACTAGTATCGTTGGGAGTATACCTGATGAAACTGGATAAAACCGCCCTCCAACTATGCCCACTTTCGATATCGAAAATTTCGAAAATCACCCAAATTGACACAATTCGGTAACGGAAATGGCTAAAATGATATAGTTTGGTTGGATGAACCCTCTAGTCATTCTATAACAGAGCCAGGCAGATGAATTTCTACTGTGAATTGTTATTGTTTTTTTCTCCGTCGCTCACTTGCAAGCACCAAAGCAACATCGCTTCCCAACCACGCCCACTTCCGGGATGGAATATTTCGAAAATCAATGAAAACTACCGCTGGGTATTTAATGTTCGATTACCCGAACTTGGACTTCCTTACTTGTTTTTATTGTTTTCAATGGGCATCAATATTTTAAAATTGACTTTAGTTCATACCATGTTGCCAAAGACCAATGTTATGATGGTAGACGCCTTAGTTCAGCATTCTGTTATTGTGAGTTTGATCTAAAATAAAAAAGTTATCAGATGCCGAAACCCGGGATTGAACCGGGGACCTTTAGATCTTCAGTCTAACGCTCTCCCAACTGAGCTATTTCGGCAGATATTTGAAGAAACCTAAATAACGTAATTACTATTTGATGACATTGACAAATAACTTTCTTATCACTACGGTCTTGAATACGATTAAAAATACAATTCTAAGTAGCAATAATCTATTGCACTTTTTTAATTGTGCTATAGCAAATATATTTTGTTTTTACAAACAGTGCGGCAAAACGAAATCATCTGCATTGTCTGATAACAAAGCCACTGCTCTGAATAAAACTGACACAAACTGTGCATTTCGCGGGAAGACCAATCCTCTAAGCGACATTGAAACCGGCACAAGTTTATATTTCAGGGGTTTCTAAAAGGGTAGGCAGGTAGCACTACTAAGCTGCGATTTCCTAGGTAATTATAAAACAAGTAAGGAAGTCTAAGTTCGGGTACAGCGAACATTATATACCCAGCGGTAGTTTTCATATGATTTTCGAAATTTTCCATTTCGGAAGTGGGCGTGGTTGAAAAGCGATTTCGTCCAATTACATCAGGTATACTCCCTATTATGCTAGTATACCTTGTAATAAATATCATCGTTCTACCATGATCAGTATAAAAGTTATAACTCATATATGACCCGTGAAATTTTCAAATATGCCTCCCTGAAAATTGGGCGGTGCCACGCTTACTTTTAAAAATTTATCAAAAAATCATAATAGAATTACTAGGGAGTTCATCCTATCAAACTATATAATTTTAGCCATTTCCGTTACCGAATTATGTCAATTTAGGTGATTTTCGAAATTTTCGATATCGAAAAAGGGGGCGTGGTTATCATCCGATTTCGCGCATTTTGAATAGAAACCTACCCTGAAAATATCTGTGGTCATAAGCAATAACAGCCTAAGTCGACTTAATTGAAATTTTTGGTGGTGATTTTGAATAGCAACATCAGAACATTTTTCAAGACTTCCATTGGTATTTTTTTACTTTCTTTACAAACAATTAAATCCAATACGTTTGCCTTAGTTATAAAACAGTTTTGTTACAAAAATTCGTCAGCAAAAATTTCAACTGGTCTAATTTCTTAAGTCGACTTAGGCTGTTATTGCTTATGACCACAGATATCTCAATTTTTACTCAAATTGTCGTGTACACTGACAGACGGATAGACGGACATACGGACGGACATGCTTTAATGAACTTTTTTTTCCAACCTAAGAACTTTCAAAAAACTTGTTTCTAAATAATTTGTTGTTACCCCGAAACGGGTTGTGCGCTGGGTTTGGGACCCGCCACGTAAAAAACTTAATTCCAATGAAAAAATATACAAAGCCTCGGATGAGAACCCCCTTTAATGTTGACGACCCGGCAAAACGAATAAGGCATAACGATTTGGATATTAGGGCATGTACCGGGAATGTCCGGACCCTTTCAAGGGACGGTACCGCTGCCCGACTGGTTGATGTCCTCGTAGGCGCAAAGGCTGACATCACCGCCCTGCAGGAAATGCGATGGACGGGGCAAGGAAAGACGACCATCGGTCCTTGTGACGTATACTACAGTGGCCAGACACGCGGCAAAGCGCGTGGTGTAGGATTCGTGGTGGGAAAGAGACTTCGCCGCCAAGTATTAGCGTTCACTCCTGTGAACGAGCGTCTCGCTGCGATCCGCATCAAGGCGAGGTTTTTCAACATAACATTTATCTGCGCCTATGCGCCGACTGAGGAGACGGACGACGCAGAGAAGGACTCCTTCTACGATAAACTTGAACAGACTTATGATCGCTGCCCACAGCATGATATCAAAATCGTGCTCGGCGACTTTAATGCCAAGGTGGGCAAGGAAGGAGTCTTTGGTCCCACAGTTGGAAAATTCAGTCTCCACGATATAACATCCCCCAACGGCACTAGGTTGATTGACTTCGCCGCTGCTCGCAATATGGTCATCAGTAGTACCAGGTTCCAGCATAAGCGAATACACCAAGCCACATGGCTGTCCCCTGATCAAAGAACTAGAAACCAGATTGATCATGTCTTGATTGACGGCAGACATAGCTCCACCGTTCTGGACGTGCGTACACTGCGTGGTCCCAATATTGACTCTGACCATTATCTTGTCGCAGCCAAGATACGCACACGCCTCTGTGCAACGAAGAAAGTGCGCACAGTAACGGAAGGAAAGTTTGACGTCGAGAAGCTGCGCATGACACAGACAGCTGATAATTTCACAACTCGACTCTCACACCTGCTAGCAGAGGGCAATCCTCGACCTAACGATGTAACCGAGCAATGGAAGCATATCTCTCACTCATTGCGTACCGCCGCTGAGGCCACTATAGGGTTCCAGCGAGCCCGCAAGAACAACTGGTACGATGAGGAATGCAAAACTGCCTCGAAAAAAAAGGACGCTGCCTACAAGGAGACGTTGCGAACGGGCGCAACCCGCAGTGTATGGCAACAATATCGTGAGGCAAAGAAGGAAGAGAGACGCCTTTTCAGAAAAAAGAAAAGTGAGGCCGAAAGGCGTGAGTGTGAGGAGCTTGAGATGCTGGCTGGCAGGAATGATGCCCGAAAATTCTATGAAAAGATCCGGCGGATGACGGAAGGTTTTAAGACCGGGGCAAGCTCCTGTAAGGACAATAATGGCGACCTGGTAACCGACGTTCAAAGTGTACTTAAATTATGGAGGGAGCACTTCTCCTCACTGCTAAATTGCGAGGGAGACGTCGAACCCGATACCCCAATCCCTGACGATGGAAAAGTCGTCCCACCACCTGACTATGATGAAGTGAGGATAGCAATATCCCGGCTCAAAAACAAGAAAGCGCCTGGAAAAGACGGACTACCCGCCGAGCTGTTCAAACGCGGAGGCGAAGAGCTGGTAAAAAGCATGCATCAGCTCTTATGCAGAATATGGTCAGACGAATGCATGCCTCCGGATTGGAATTTAAGTGTGCTTTGCCCAATCCACAAGAAAGGCGATCCCGCTAACCGCACCAACTACCGCGGAATTAGTCTTCTTAATATCGCATATAAGGTTCTTTCTAGCGTGTTGTGTGAAAGGCTGAAGCCCATCGTAGACAAACTGATTGGACCTTATCAGTGTGGCTTTAGACCTGGTAAGTCTACCATCGACCAGATTTTCACGATACGCCAAATCCTGGAGAAGACCCATGATAAGAGAATCGACACTCACCATCTCTTTGTCGATTGTAAAGCCGCTTTTGACAGCGTAAAAAGGAGTTGCCTGTATGCCGCCATGTCTGAATTTGACTTCCCTGCAAAGCTTATACGGCTTTGTCAAATGACGTTGAGCAATACCAACAGC
Source organism: Campiglossa producta (assembly GCA_964058755.1). NCBI lineage: Eukaryota > Metazoa > Arthropoda > Insecta > Diptera > Tephritidae > Campiglossa > Campiglossa producta. The sequence goes on along the minus strand of CAXKVI010000004.1, from coordinate 91,212,969 downwards.
TCCGTCAGAATCGGGAAGGACCTCTCTGAGCCATTTGAAACCAAACGAGGCTTCAGACAGGGCGACTCCCTTTCGTGCGATTTCTTCAATCTGATGCTGGAGAAGATAATTCGAGCAGCAGAGCTAAACCGCAATGGTACAATCTTTTACAAGAGCGTGCAATTGCTGGCGTATGCCGATGATATTGATATCAACCGCGCCGTAAGCGCTGCCTTCTCTGGACTGGATAAGGAAGCGAAAAAAGTGGGTCTTGCCGTGAACGAGGACAAGACGAAGTATTTGCTGTCATCAAAGAAAGAATCGGCGCACCTGCGCCTTGGCAGCCATGTCACTGTTGATAGTTACAAATTTGAAACTGTGAGGGACTTCGTCTATTTGGGAACCAGTATCAACACCGAAAATAATATCAGTCTAGAAATCCAGCGGAGAATCACTCTTGCCAACAAGTGCTACTTTGGACTGAGTAGGCAATTGAGAAGTAAAGTCCTCTCTCGAAGAACAAAGATCACGCTCTATAAGTCTCTCATCATACCTGTCCTGATGTATGGCTCAGATTCATGGACAATGTCAAGAGAAGATGAGATGGCCCTTGGAGTATTTGAGAGAAAAGTTCTCCGGAAGATTTATGGTCCTTCCCGTGATGCCAACGGCGAGTATAGAAGGAAATTTAACGATGAGCTGTACGAGCTCTACGCAGATCTGACCATAGTCCAGCGAATTAAAGCCCAAAGACTCCGCTGGCTGGACAAAGAAGCTCCAGCACAGAAGGTTTTCCTATCGTCGCCTGAATTCGGCAGCAGAGGAAGGGGGAGGCCTCGACTGAGATGGAAACAACAGGTGGAGGATGACTTGAACTCCCTTGGGGTTTCCAATTGGCGTCCGTTATCGCTAAAAAGGAATGACTGGCGTGCTTTGATACGAAACGGCCAAAATCGCTTAGGCGGTTAAGCGCCAATAAATGATGATGATGAAATAATTTGTTGATATTGCTTTTACCCGGAATTGTGATGTAGTAGGCCGAGTAGTGTACTCGCTATACTAAGGTGGTCACTAGACTATCTAATAAAAAGTTATGACGACCGCGTATGCTCAAGTTAATACGAATCAGCTCCTTAATCTAGATTAACGTTGAGTTTATTTGGGCTATAAGGTACCAAAACCAAAATACAGCAAAAAGATAGTTTACTGTCTGAAAAGTAAAAGCGGCATTGAGACAGTTAACAAAGTTGCTCTCGTTGTTTTTCGTACTATAAGCATATTTATTGTTGAAAAACGAAAAAAAATGATACCCTTGCTATTACTGTTGTTATTTCTGTTGTTGGTTAAATCAGAATCAGTTGGTGAGGCTGAAACCCCATAATTATGAAATTATTATTGAGCGCCAAGTTAAAAGGCACTAAAATCAAAAGAGCTTAAAAAGAGGAAAACAACGAACTTGGTAAAGCAACCGTCTTGGCGACGCGTAACAACAAGAACAACCCAAAAACAGTCGTATAACAAATGTAACTTTTCCTGCCATCGTTCATCAGTATTGGGCCCCGCCGCTCACTAAGCAACCATCAATGGTGCTTGCCACAAGCGAACCCAAAAGAAGCAACCTTGTGCAGTGCGCAAACCCCGCGGCAGGCAGGAAGTTGTAGTGTGTCGAAGAAAAAATTTTGTGAACTTTTCTTGTTTCTTAATTTCTTTGTTTTAAATGTCCATTTTTCTATTTCTTTCTTACTTAAGTATTAGTCTTTTGTGTCGAATGTCTTTCTTAAAAACTTTATCATTCCTTTTTTTTTTATCATACCGCTCATTGCGTGTCTTGCGTGCGGTTTTGTGGTAGACATAGAAATGTCAGATTGAAAAAACAAAAAAAAAAAAAAAAATGTAGAAATTAAGAAAAAATCCGTCGGCGGTTGGTATTTGGTGGTGCCACAGAAGCCAACACGCACATGTTGCACGCAAGCGTCCACATATTGGTGCCTTATTCCGATGCCCAGTAGGCGGCCTAGTGACTAGTTCTAGATCTTAATGTAGGGGAAAAAAAACATCCCAGGATAAGTTTGTTAGACATTTTTTAATTCATCAGCGGATTTTTTTGTACTTGCCGTCGGCATATGTACCGCTGCGCCAATCGACTACTGGGCTTGATATTTTAATTATAGAAATTTTGCATCCAAAAAAAAGTACCTACAGTAGTTGTACACCTACATATGTATATCATTGAAGAAGGTAAAAAAAGCTGAAACTTTTTTTTTGCATGCATACATACAAAAGGACTATACATTTTATGTCTTTCGTGTAACCTTTAGGCGATCATTTTTGAAATTCAAATTTCCATCGACAAGTTACTTTTATTCTTTTCGTTCTAAGGTGCAGATGAGAATGCATTCAGAAATTATTCAGTAACTTGGTAGCATTGTTAGGTTGTAATTTAATTTGTATTGCTTGCAGCAATTGCATTATAACGACATTCATTCTTGTATGTATATGTGCTACTTTAGGATGTTTCACCAAAAAAACCACAATTTAAAAGTATAAAAATTATACAAAAAATGTAGTAAGAATTAAAAGTTACACAAAAATATAGTAAAAATTGTACAAAAAATGTAGTAAAAATTACAAAAAAATAAAGTAAAAACTACACAAAAACATCTATGTGCAAATTACAACAAAAATATAGTAAAAAAATACACAAAAAATGTAGTACAAATTACAACAAAAATACAGTAAAAATTACACAAAAATTTAGTAAAAATTGCACAAAAAATGTAGTAAAAATTACACAAGAAATGTAGTAAAAATTATACAAAAAAATTAACTAAAAATAACACAAAAAATACAGTAAAAATTACATAAAAAGTATAGTAAAAATTATACAAAAATTGTAGTAAAAATTACACAAAAATTTAGTAAAAATTGCACAAAAAATGTAGTAAAAATTACACAAGAAATGTAGTAAAAATTATACAAAAAAATTAACTAAAAATAACACAAAAAATACAGTAAAAATTACATAAAAAGTATAGTAAAAATTATACAAAAATTGTAGTAAAAATTACACAAAAATTTAGTAAAAATTGCACAAAAAATGTAGTAAAAATTACACAAGAAATGTAGTAAAAATTATACATTAAAAATTATCTGGTTCCTGCAGCGCGTAGGTACATTTTTCTCAAAAAACACATTTTCAAAAAATTTACTAAAAACTACAAAAAATGAACTAAAAATAACACAAAAAATATAGTAAAAATTACATAAAAAGTATAGTAAAAATTTTACAAAAATTATACTAAAAATTAAATAAAAATTATACAAAAAATGTAGTATAAAATAACAAAAAAAAAATATAGTAATAATTACACCAAAAATGTAGTAAAACTGACACAAAAATATACTAATAATTACACAAAAAAGTAGTAATAATTACACAAAAATGTAGTAAAAATTATGAAAAAAAGTAGTAAAAGTTACACAAAAAAATGATGTAAAAATTACACAAAAAATTGCAATAATTACACATAAAAGGAGTAAAAATTACATAAGAAAACGTATTAAAAATTACACAAAAAATGTGGTAAAAGTTATAGAAATATCTCGGAACTGGGTTCGTATATGGAACTAAGAACCGCACCTTATTAAAACCCTCATAAACATCTTTCATTTGCTACCCATAATTTCCAAACACTTTCAAGGGTCACGCTTAGTCCACATTTTGGCCAATATTTCGAAAAAGAGTTCGAACATGGAACAGGCAACCACTTCCTTTTAAAACACTAAACAATACCTTTCATTTGACGCCCATATGGTACAAACACTCTCCACGGCCACACCAGATCCACAGTTTGGTGGATATTTGGGAAACAGGTTCATCCAATGGACTTGAAACCTCTCCTCGTAAAAACATCCTCTGCGTCACACCTGGTTCACATTTAGGTGAATATCTCGAAGCCGGGTTCGTATATGGAACTAAGAACCGCACCTTATTAAAACCCTCATACTTAAACACCTTTCATTTGGTACCCATATTTTCCAAACACTTTCAAGGGTCACACCTATGAAGTAATATAATGAAAAGAATTTTCTACAAAACTTGTGAAAATAAACATCAAATACATACAAATTTGTTTTCACGTTATCATTTCATAGAACGAGAATTTACATGGCAATAAATGATTAAACAGATATTCACTAGCAACCGCTTCCAACTTGAAATTTTTCTACAGACCCGATGAGGTTACACAAAAATTTTGTCAGTAATTTCTAAGGAGATTGACCCGTGATTAATCTCTTTCGGTTAACTTATCGCAACTACTCTCTTGCGGTCTACACCGTTTCCAGATTGAAATCAGAAAGCTTCAACTGTATTTCAGAAAAAGCAATTGGATTCCAGAAAACTAAAATTGGATTTCAGAATATTCAATTGGAATTCCGAATGTGACAATTTGATTTCCAATTGTCTATTTCTGAAATCCAATTCACACATTCTAAATTCTAATATTCTGTAATCCAATTTTAGTTTTCTGAAATCCAATTCTGAAATTCAATTGTCGTTTTCTGAATTCAATATGGAAAAGGTGTAGTTTGCATGAGTCAAAATTAATATGTAGGTATAAAATACTTACCGTCCATAAATATGAGTACATGAATCAAGCGATCAATAGTGCGGGCGACAAAATCGTTAGTTGAGAGTTCCACGTACCGCATCGTTAAAACTGAAGCTATAAAATGTAACTTTATTATACATATTTTTTATTATCATTTAATTGATATTCATGTTTTAGTATTGAAAGCGGGTTTCCCTAATTGAATCATAGTAATCTATGTATTTCTATTGACTGCATTTCACTTAAATCGTCATAAATCACTTGCGAGCAGAAAGCGATTGATTGATGTCTTGCTACCATTTGATGACCCAAACCAGTGAGCGCCACCACGCAAGCATAGGATTCTACGTATACCTATGTATAGCTAGCGATCAGTGATTTTGGTGGCTGCTGTCCAACATATGAACTGTCTGTCAATCAAGCATCAGAAATGCTCCACTCATAACGTATACACATGAGTAGGCATCTAAGCTTTCATATGGGTGATGCTGATGAGTGTTGAGGCTCGTGCTGAGCACGTACCACGCATACTATATGTGGTAGAAAAACTTTAGACCAGTCGCGATACTCGCAGGCTTTGTAAAAAGGTATATAAGCTACTCCCCTTGCAACTCCTTTCATATACATACATGCATACAAAAAAACATAGCTTTCGGCAAAACAATGACGGCCTTTAATCCCCTATCTACGCTTAACGCTGAAATTATTTTAGTCGCATATACCCACCTAATGTTGTCGGCATAATCATAACGCCATCATTTTCTTGATGATGAATTGCCGCTTTGCGTTCAAAATGTTGCAGACACAAAAAAGTGACTTTGCCGCATTAATAGGCTGAATGAAGAGGATGCTGCAGTGTGCTAATTACCATTTGCGTTGCTTACCAAGAAAAGAACTGTGAATTGGAATAGTAGGGACAACTGGAAACTTAGGAGAGTTGAAGAACTTTTTTTGCTGTTTGATGTGCCTTTTCATTTGGCGTGAATGAGCTGGTTGCTTTTAGCGCTACCACAGGATATGGAGGAGTTTTATTCAAATAAAGAAATAAAAAAAAAAAACGTTAGCTTATTTCTTTTAGGTCTTAACGATATCAAAATAAGGTATTCGCCAGTTTTCGTCCTACTAATGTTTGGAATTGGTCCATTGAATAGCTTTAATGTTTTTATTGTGAATTTTTCTTTTTATGTTGTAGGCTAGACAGACGGCATGTTAATTTTGATTAAACAGCTGATTCGGATATAACTTGAGATTAAGACAAGGAATCCTGATTATGTATTACATATCCTAGAAAATGATTTTACAATATGGGTGTGACATGAAAGGTGTTCATGAGAGCCTGAACGTGTGTGAGTTACATTTGGATATCTCAATCCATTTCGGAGATATAAACCAAAACACGAAACAAATTTATCAGAACTTTTCTCAATTGAATAACTATATGTTACTCATACGCCGTGTATGACCTATAAAAAGTGCACTATAATTTCAAAATTTCAAGGCATGCACAATTATTTTTGCTCGAAAACATATTGTTACGCATTCTACTAAACTACTTTTGGAACTCCAATGCCCCTTTCCTTGGTGAATACGTTTTTTTTCCAATATCTTGGTAAGCGATCCTGTTGTCCTTTTAAAATTGAAAGTTAGAGATTTATAGCACAGTGCTTTATATATATGGACACAAAATTAAAATTAAGTGTTTTTCGAAGCCTTAATGGACTAAGGATAAGCTGCTAGACCAAACTTTAAACAAAAATCGTCACGGTTTACCAAGGTCTGAAACCGATTAAAATAACGTTCCGGTTTCGGTTTCGGTTTTGCAACGTGTTTCGGTTTCGGTTCCGTTTTCGTTCTTCAGCATTTATTTCGGTTTCGGTTACGGTTTCGTTCCGGTTTCGGTTCCCAAATAAAAACGCGAACAAAATAAAATTCTTCGAAATAGGTCTAAATTTTCATAACTTTTTTCCTGCGGCCATCATGGAATTTCTCCAATACAATAATAAATTTTATTAACGCTATGCATGGATGAAATTTCTTTATCGGATCTCGTAAATTTTTTTCGATCGCTTCATTCAACTGTAGTCAAACTTCCACTTTCAGAAATTTTATACTGAGGTCAAAACGTCTCTTTTGTAACCTTGCTCGACAATCTTCCATGAAAGTTTTCAGGGTAGCTGTTTGTTAAGGAAAATACCTATGTATGTGTCCACAAAAGAAGTGAGACATTAAAAAAATTCAAAACAGTTTGGAACCGGTAACGATTACGGTTTCGGTTTCGGTTTTGAAAACTGAATCGGTTTTAATCGGTTACGGTTACGGTTTTGGTTTCGGTTTCACTCCTTGCGGTTTACCGTTATCCTATAACAGTAAAGCTTCCTACACATGTTACCGGCGTGGAGAGAATGTATATAATTTTTTCCATACATTTTTGTGAAACTGTACTTTACATAAATATATTTAAATATTAACAAAAAAAATCAAAACTTTGGTGACCCTGCCAACGGCGCCATGTGGCAACACCCACGGATAAAATCTTAGAATGCACCATAATCCAAATTTCATTAAAATCTTTTAATTGGTTCCCTAGTTGGTGGTCGATAAACGATGGAATGAATATAATGCCGAAGGTGGTCGTCCTGGCTGAAAATATCTACGTCGGTATGCGGAAAAAAACGTTCCTTTGATACCCATATAGGCATATCTTGCTCAATTAAAAAAAAAATATGAGAAAGCGCTCAAAATCCAAGTAGAAAGTCTTATACGGCTAATATATTAGCGCAAATTCCGAATTAACTCCGCTTTTGGGGGGTTAACTTGAGCATAATCTTCATTATAAACTCCCAAAAAATGAAGAAGATTTGAGCAGATTTAAAAAAAAAGAAGCTAACGATTGACCGCTACTGTCATCGATAAATAAACAAAAATAGCAAGGACAACTACCAAAATCACGAGTTTACCGCTACTGGACACTAGAGTCACCAAAAAATAAACAATCCTCAGCGACATCTAGTTTTAAAACGCAAGTAATACAACCAAAGCAATAGATAGCGCTGATTGTTAATCTTTAATTTTGTGTGTGCCAGGGTAAAATTTGGATCTGATTAAAGAAGATTTATTGGAGATAATCTTCGTGTGTGTATCCATAGTATTAGAATGAAGCTAATATACCAAATTTGATACAAATAGCTTGACTGACCCATCTCGAGATATTCGTCGATATACGAAGGAATAAAAAGATGGCGATAGGTGGCAGCCGTGCCTGAAAATATCTTCGTTGGTATACGGCCGATCCTATTTGAAGTTCACTCTCCATAAAAACGTTGCGTAGCCGCCTATGAAGTTAACTTCAAAAAATCTGCCTTCTAAAGGCTGAAATACATAGAACTTTGTTAAAACTTTGACAGATGCTCTGCTTGTTTCGCTTTACGTTCCACAAACTTTGTATGGAACTGTATCATTCATAGTTCTATGTAAATCGTTAGTATAATCTCTAATCATCTATACCGGCATCTGTCGGACTCTAATGTGGATCGCATTAATTGGCATTAGCATTAGTGGTGCTGTCAGACTACTCCTTTTTTAAGTTTATTTTGCCTAAAAATGATGTGCCACAACTGCATATTTAAATGTTTGCATTTATTCTACGTCTACTTGTACATATGTCTTTATGTATATCACAAGTTGCCCTTATTAGTAAGGGATATCCTTTTGCTGCAAACCAACTCAACATACTTTATTCCTTATACAGTCTGGTGTATAATTTTTGCCTGTAGGCGTTTCAATTGGCTCAGCGCCGTTAAGGTAGTGTGTGCCAGCCACAAGTTTAGCAGTTAATCGCGTTTTCTCGAATAGTGTAAAAACGGTTAAATACTTTTATATGCCTCTTTCTACTTTGTATCCGACAGTCGTCTTTCATTTGGACGCCGACCGCTTCTATTTCCATGGAATTTGTACAGTTTGATTTGAGCCCAAATAACGGTTTAATACGAAATACATGGATCTTAATTAGGGGTTTCGATGTTTGACTGGGTTGGGGCGTTTTATGTCTAATGCTTGCACAAAATTCAAAATAAAATAAAATCAAATAGTTTGAGTGAATGAAAGGTTGAGAAGAAGAAAGATATTGATAAACTACAAATAGCTTTCATGGTCAATGCGTTTTGGTGAGCCGAAAAAATTTTTTAGCTGGCGTTAGATCGAAACGCCTAGGGAGGTCAAGTCTTTCTGCACTTGTTTTTTTTTTTCTATTTCAGCAGAGGCTTTCTTCCACACTACCATATAATGATTTTCTCGAAAAAGAAAAATATATTAAAAATTTAAAAAAATATGTAATAATTATATATATACTAAAAGACCATTAAGAATTTATAGATCAGCTAATGAATGCCGAAATAATAATAAAAACCTACTAAAAGTACAATTAGGCATAAAGTGTTAATTGTAAACCTACAATCAACACATTTTAAAATTATACAAATTTAAGTTAATAATGAAATTTGAGCTCAGACAATTTAAACTTTTAACACTTTAAAGTTTTGCCGAAGATATGCAAAGTTTAATTCATAGTTAGGAGAATCATTATAATTTGACTTTCACCGCCAGCCGTTGCAAAAAATTAGCAATCAGTAGGTATTGCACCAACAATTTCAAAGAAAAATAAATTTTTTGTTTAAAAAAAAGTTAATGAATAAGTAAGTAGTAAACAAAGCTGCAGAGAGGGTTCGATGCCAATAATTATTATGTTTTAACTTTTAAAAATCATTAATGAAATTTGTAAATGAAGCAAAAGTTTTTGTTTTGAATGAAAAATCAATTTATCAATGAAGACGAGAAACTAGTAAGGGCGAATTCCTTCCCTAGAAGTATTGCGAAAAAAATTATGTAAATATATAATTTTGGCGGTCATTGACGCAAACAGCCCAAAAGTTTCAATATAGGTAGTTGCCTTAAGCCTTCTTTTACGGTTGCCCCTTACTATAGGAAAATAATAAATGTACAAAAATCAGACGGACGCACTGAGGACTTGAATGAACTGTGGGGAAGGAAAGGAACAATTTTGTATATATTTTTTTTTAATTTCTCTTAAGTTCATATTCAAGTTAGCTTGGTTTGGCGCGATCGCATGACAAATGGTTGGTCTCAACAAGAAAACATCAATTAAAAGTGTTAATGCCAATCATAATAATATGTTAATATAATATAGCTTTGAGCACTAAATATTTATGAATAGGCACTAGGTATGCCAGTCCTGGGATACCGAGCATTTTGAGTTTCCAAAAATATAGTAGTTTTTTTTCTTGCAATCCCGGAATTTTCGGGATAGGAAATATGTTAAAAAATATCTGGGATTAAATTTTGTAAATTTTGAAAGTTCTTCAGTCGCGGTTTTACAATTTTAAGAGGTGTTAAAAATTTGCAAAGTTTTTATCAATAGGTATTGCAAAATCTGGCAAAAAATTCAGCGATAAAGTTTTTCTAAAAAGAAAAAAAGATAGCCATTTCGCTGATTTTTTCATGTCAAGTGTCAAAAATAGTGATTTTTTTAAATGATTGTATGGGGAACCTCCATGTGGAGTATTAGGGGGCTTACCACTGGCATGGGTAAATTGGCGCTACAAAGTTAGTTCATACATTTTGACTCTATTGGGGCACTCTAAATGGTTCAAGTTAGGAAATGGTTTTAGAGGTATGCTTTCTTCTGCCAAGTATCTTATTTTGATTCCTAAAATAAGATCACTTGGGTGATTTTGAAATCGACCTGCCTAATCACACACAATACTCCTGTAGGACGCTTGAGATCAAAATATTAGATTTTAGATCAGGCTGCATATCTTGCAAACTTGAAGTCCTTTCCAAAAGAGAAAAATTCGTATGTATAACACTGTGACACAAAATGAGGGGTCATCTCTCCGTAATTGATGAAACCAAATGGAGATGAAACTTTAGCCCTCCCATATCAAAACCTCATACTGGGCTTTTCGCCTATAGGTCTGTGTTCTTTGTAATTTTTATTCAAAGTTGGTAACCCTGTGTATGAGAAAAGTTGATTAAAACTTGATCAAATGAAGCAATTTTAGATAGGTTTTCTTGTATATCGCTTTTTTTGGATCGATAAACTCATTTTTGACATTAATTTTTACCTAAGTCTTACGATAGGTGGCGCTGTCATAAATTTTTTTAATTTTTTTTATAGTTTATTTATGCACTAATATTATTAATGTAGCTTTTAAAAGGGAAATATAAATATTTCAACCCTGTATTCATAGGCGGATTTACGGGTGGGGCAAGCAACCCCCTAACCCCCATATAGTGTAAAGTTCCTTTATATATCTATCATTTACGATCTACGACAATAAAACTAAAAATATAAATTTTAAAACTTGTTTGACAGCGCCACCTATCGTAAGATTTAGGTTAAAGTTTATATCAAAAAAGAGTTCCTCGATCCAATAAATAGCGATATACAAAAAATCCATCTAAAATTGCTTCATTTCATGAAAAACTATAAAAATAAGACAAATTGTATGACAGCGCCACCTGTCGTAAGACTTAGGTAAAAATTAATGTCAAAAATGAGTTCCTCGATCCAACAAATAGGCATATACAAAAAAATCCATCTAAAATTGCTTCATTTTATCAACTTTTAATCAACTTTTCTAATGCACAGGGTTACCAACTTTGAATAAAAATAACAAAGAACCCAGACCTATAGGCCAAAAACCGGGTATGAGGTTTTGATATGGGAGGGCTAAAGTTTCATTTCCAATTGGTTTCATCAATTACGTAGAATCCTGTTGTACAGTGTAATTAAGTAGTGATTGCCTCTCGATGAAATAAAACGAAAAAATATTATTCGTTGGAAATTAGTGGCAAAAAAATGACGTAAAAATCGGAAAACCGGAAAAATTTTGCAAACAATTCAATTTCCTGCGTGTAAAACATGTCATACTCTTTACAAATGAACAAAACACTATGTATATTTCGAAAGTCTCAAAATTTCTCTATCAAATACCGTTGAGAATTTTGAAATCAGTTGAAAACATGTTTTTTATTGATTTTTTACGAAGAAACTGAAAAAAACGGTTTTTTGGCCTTAAAACCAGATTTTGGGGTGTTACAAATTTTTTGAAGGGTGTTTCGTATATAATTCGACCAAATGAACTATCTCTACCAGGTCGCTTTAAAAGTTTTTTCTTTTTTTTTTGTAGCACTGTGTTATTGCCATATTTTTTAAACTGGGATGGTTTCTAACATGATTTTCCTACTTTTTTTTAACCTTAACTCTTCTAAATGTAGTTCCTTAATTCAGGGTTTGGATTCTGTAACTGTGAGTTTTCAAAATTACACTTTTTCACGATTAAAGAAATTTCAAAAGTCACAGTTAGAGAATCCAGACCCAGATCCCGAAAATGCCGAGATTGTAGAAAATCCCAAAATTTGGCATCCCTAATAGGCACATTACACACACTCATCACTCATATTTTTTTGTATAAAAAAACGCTTCAAGTTATTGCTAATCTATGTATTTTTGCCGACTAACTGTGTTTTCGTTAAGACGAAAATTCTAAATGAATTTTAACGATTTTTTTTACCAACCTTTGCCTCAGGATAAGTGAGCATAGAGCGGAACTGTTTGGTACCGCTTCAAGTCAAGAAGCAAAAAACTAAAAAAAAACTATTAAAAAAGAACCGCATGATTAATTAATATTCAAGTATTTTTGCGCAAAACTGCCAAGTTGAATTCTAATAAAAAAAGGAACAAGAATAAGAAGTGCCGGTAGTTATATTCGCTAGTTTGATCGACTATTCGGCAATCGCACCTTTGACAGTTCATTAGCGCATTTTTGTGTTAGTTCAAACATTCTAAATCCATTTTTTTAACATACGGTTTTGCGTTTTACGCATTTGCTTGAGTTGTATGGCTTGCTATTAATTAATATTTATGTTTTGTTTGCTGACTGTTAGTTTAACACATAATTACCTCGAATGCTACTAATGAGCTGTTTTAGTGTAACTTTGCTAGGCGCAGAAACAGGTGCAACATTCATTTGACATTTTTTGGCAACAAAATTAAGTTGAGGTTATGACCTTTGGGCTTTTGACAATATAAATATGTTTTATGTCTGTAGCCGTAATAAAGGGGTTCCAGGTTAGTAACCGAGGACAAAGTCAAAAATGAAAATGCTTCAGAAAAAGTTTCTAAAATGAGCTTGCCCCCGGTATTGTCATATATTCTAAAAAGACATTGAAAACTAAATTTTCTCGACTACTGATTCAAACCAGCTTAAAAAATTCTTTAGCGTCTACTAAGCGAAATCTTTAAGTAAATTCTACTTAATGAGGTGCCAAACGTTTGCATGCTAAACGGATATAAAGTTACTTGCTACGCCAAAACATTCAAATGTAGCCAAACATTCTGCGCCATTTTCTACACTACTTTTCGTGACTTTGTGTTTTTGTTTCTTGTTTTTACTCTTACCATGCATTACAACTCGGATAGCTAACATGATTGGCTAACCATAAAACACCATGAGTAGGTAAGTCTTCCACAGCTCTTACGGTCGATTTTAAGTACACGTTTGTACTTAGATACTTGTGATGTACAGATCCGCGCCAATACAGACGTTATACCCGATTCTTTCGATAGTGGACGGTGATATGTTCTAAACGAACGAAAGGATCTCCAGAAGAAGTATGGCAGGAATACCAAATATAGTTGTATGATTTGCCTGTAGGAAAAGTCTCTAGTCGGAGCCACTACTATTTCATCCTTAGGCCAGTTTTAAAAGGACGGTTGTGATACCACTAACACTAGGAAAGTCAGTCCCGGGACTCGGTCATATGCAAAATCCCTGTCTTTTCGAAATTCTACACATAGCAGAATACCGGGACTGACACTCCTAAACCGATACCGCTACTCCTCCTCGAACTATTAAGATGACTTGATGAAGGCCACCAAGTCTTTTATGTCCAGCTCCTGACATAGGCTATCTAGGAAGAGAACTCCCAAAAGCGCATTCTCGCGGTGCTTAAAGCCGGCAGTTGCAGATGAGGTACTTCACCGTTTCCTCCTCCTCCTCATCATCTTTCCAACTCCTACAGCATTTAGGGCACACTTAACCTAGCTGAATGCCCTCCAATAAGGCAGTGCCCGGTTAAAACCCCTTTTAAATTAGAGATTTCCCTCCTTAGGGCGTAAATGTGTCTAGATCATTTAAGATCCCATTTTGGCCAGATTTGTTTGAATATCCGGCACTCTGGGGATTGCAGCCATTTTTCGTTAGCTTGACGGAGTGTGTGCTTCTTCAGCATTAGTTTGCAAGGGGCAAAGTGGTTCCCTAAGCGTTCTATGTCCTGAAGATCCTGCTTGGTCGTGCCCTTCCTAGCAAGTTTGTCTGTGCTACAGTTTGCCTCAGTCACCCTGTGTCTCGGGCCCCATGTGATGTTCACGTGGTTCTGTTGGGCCATCTCTTAAAGAGCTCGGCGACAAATGAGCGTCAGTTCAGAGTTAAAGGGGTAAGAGCAGGGGTCCTGGTTGATAGTGCGTTTATCTATCCAAGCCGCGGCGTTAATGAATGCTGCTAATACTTCAGCGTAGAAAGCGCTGCAGGATCAGGTAGTCTGAAAGAGAGCTCAAGATCCAGATCCTTCCAATAAACTCCTCCTCCAACTCTGCCCTCTAACTTCGAGCCGTCGGTGTATATGGAAGAGCCGCCATTAGTGGCGGGACACCGATCCATCCTCTTCCAGTCTTCCCTGCTGGGAATGTTATTTGTGAAACAGCTATTTCCGACTGTTGTGGTTGCTCTTTTATTTTCCTTTATTTTACTTGATAAAACCGTTTCAAGTACCCGGGTACGCTCGAAATCAAACTCAACAGCGCTCGTTCTCCAAATGCTTGAAATCGTAATTTACCAATACACACACACCAACAGCTAAGCTACAGGAAAGTAGATAAATTTTCGTAGGTTACCGGAAACACAAATTTTCTATTTTTTTTGTATCCTTTGCTAACGTTTCGATGGCAGACGCTAAATCAAGCGTCTAGCACAAAGCTAACCAGACAAGTGTAACTAATGCAGGATTCGCAAGTTTGCATACGAACAACCCAAATTAGAAACTGGCAATATTCAAAAACTTTCATACAATTGGTTGCAAATTTTTCAAACAAAATGTGAGAAAGCAATTTCGGTATTCGCAAGATGGGCACCAAACACGCAAACATTCAAGCACCCAGACTTCTTTCTATCTGCCCACTGATGAAATGTAGAGGAAGTCAAAAATTTGTTAGTCGGTTGCTTTGGTTTGTTGAATTTCAAATGTTGTTTTGGCCACATAATTACTTAAGCCTAGTGGTGTGCCTGAGGGTGCAAACATAGGTTTTATGCTGAAAATGTTGGTATCAGAGGACATTCGTACAAAGATCCTGGCAATTAAACTAACGCAATTATAGCCAAAAACCATCACAAATAAAGCAAAAAATAAAACGAATTGAAATACAAAAAAAAAACAAGTTGAGGAACTAAAATTTAAAAGCAAAACTACGAAAAGTTGAAGTCGTAAATTTTCCTTGTGCCAGTAGCGCGCTGATGTTGTATCACAAAAAAAAAACCGCAGCGAGTAATCCGATAAATCCCAGGCGCAACACGCGCGTACCCACACCTATCATTAGCCATCAACCCTATGACAGTGGACGATTGATGGCTGCGTACGTGATGGTGATGGTCGTCGTATGGTCAATGCCTAAAATCGTATGGTTAGCTTACTGGTTGTATGGATGCTTAGCCGCATGGTTACTTAGTTTTGTAGCTGGTTGGACAAATGCGTCCGCAACAAACCGATCTACAGCGTCCATAAAACATAGTTTCGCAGTCATTTCCAAAGCTTAAACTACAACAATAACTCTCATTCTAGCGCTCTCGTGCTTTCGAGGCCTATTTTTTATTTCGTACCCAACCCATTGATTAAGTTTGGTGAGCAGCGTACGTAGATACATATGTAGTATTGCAACGAAGTACATACCTATCCTACCAAGTAACCATAGGCCACATAGTGAGCCTGAAATGCGCCTATGATGCCACAGGAAATCGTTTTGCCATATATCACAAATCGAATTCCGTCACGTATCAATCTGTAAATTGTGAAAAATGTGTGCGTGCCCATCGCTTTTGTATAGGTGTATCCACATAGACACTCACAAATCCTCGTTTTGCATTGCATTGACACCCTTTTGGTTACTCTGCACCCACCTCCACCTTGACTTCATTGCAGGAAGATGAACGCCATAATTTTGCCCTTAGACATTCATTATGCGCTAGTATACACAGAAAAAAAATTACACTGGTAAAATTAATAATCTCGTACTGTTATCCTGAAGTTGACCACATTCTGTTAAATTGATCAAATTTTTGTTTATTTGAACGGAATTTTTTGTTGAAGTAACTACATTCAATTGTTGATTGAATAGTCATAAGGCTGAATTACACGGGCCAATTTTATAGTCGATTTTATGGTCGATTTTTCATTCAACCTTCAAATACAAGGTGTGATTCGATCGAATTGCTACACACAGAAAAATTTTCATGTAAAATCAACACTTTTTCAGGTTATTATTTGTAATGTTATTTTAACATGATGCTCCAGAGGAATTACTTCACTTCGTGTTAAATTAACATGATTTCCTGTTAAATAACCATGAAGCTCATGCTGAAGAACTGGACTTCGTGTTAAATTAACATGACTTTCCGTTAAATTAACATGAATTCCTGTTAAATTAACATGCGTTCCTGTTAAATTAACATTAGCTCCTGTTAAAACAACACTATCTGCCTCATTATTATTATTATTATTATTATTATATAATCTGCCTCATTATCTAATGCAAAATTAACAGGATATTTCATATTAGTTTAACATGGTTCATGTTGATAAAAATTATTCTATGTGTATTTACACGGTGGAACGACAAAAAAAGGACCAGAAAATCGACGCGTGTAAATCAGCCTACAGCACTGTAAATTTTTAATTAAGAAGTTGTATTGATCAAACTAAATTTTATGTCAAAACAACAACTTCCTCTGGTTAATTTAACAGCGAAAGAACTGTCATTTTAAATTAGTTAGTAGAACTAACAGAGGTATTGTTGATCAAACAAAATTTTGTGTTGAAACAACAAACTCGTGCAGTCAATCCAACAGCGAAGCTACTGTCATTACTGTCATAAAACAAAGCTGCAAGTAGACGCCGCCAAATATAAGTACACGATGGCATCATGGTAGACACCTGCCTTCAGCAGTCAAATATTGTGAACTCGATTCTCGATGAAGGCAACAAAGCAACGTAAGAAAGTGTGGTGTCAATACGGACAAAGCTGGCCAGCATAAGTTTCGATGGCATCATGGTAGACACCTGAGTTAGATTTTCAGTGTAGAACTTTGTAACACTTGTTTTAGTTTATATAGTTATAGAGCAATACCTTAAACAACAAAATTTTCTGTTAAGACAAGAGTTAAGATTTTTAGCTTTTTTTTGCTCTGTGTATGCATGTGTGTGCCTAGTTGATGGGCTTTTTGATTTGCATTTTTTTCTGCTATGCAAAGGTTCTTTATTTTGACTGTCAGTGATTTTTTATGTCAGATTCGTGGCATACATCAAAATATTTTTTGGAATATTTTCCCTATCGATCGGTACGCCTGAGGTCATATTGTATTGGTCGTGTGAGGCTTTGATTTATTTACATATGTGTATGTATGTATATGAATATCTACCTATTACCCACCGAAAAATGAGCAACTTCATCATCGTTATCATTACCATTTTAGGCGATTTCGGCCGGTGCGTCATCCTTCATATGCTTTCTTTAAATATTCCATGTCACAGTTTAAAGCGACTACATGCTTTCTATTGAGAGATTGCGTATTTTCAAAAGAGCAATACCCTATTTTGCAGTGTCGCCATAGATATTCACTTTCGCTGCTTTAATTTCATTACAAAGCGCTTATTATTATTAAACGTTTACATAACACTTTTTTCCATCACGTCAAGCATTTCGTAACGCATCCTTTCTAACTAATTTGCCGTTGCATGAAACAAAAAAAGTTGAAGTTTGCAAAAAAGCAGTTTCTTTAATTTCTATATTTATGAGGATATCATAGCAAAAAGTGGCGAGACAAGTTTTTCTTTTGAATGAATATATAGTTATGCAGGTATGTAGGTACGTCATGCTAATATTACGTCTACAGCGGAAATATGATACTCTAGTTTGAAATGAGCAGTATTCGATCTATTAACAGGTCATATATGTGCCTTCCGCCGCACTCATAACGTTTGGGAAATTGAATCTCGACAATGCTCTGAAACATTTGAATTTATTTTGCAAACATGTCAATTGGTGTGCAGTGAACGGCAGTGTAACAAATTACAAAATTACTGCATCTAATAATGGTCGGACAATCAATGCAAAACTTGTTACCCGGCAATGCCAATTAAATTTTGCATTTTTTTTTATTGATGCCTTATTGAATTTGCTTCATCTGTTGTATATGTGATTACGGTATTTGTGTTCATTTGAAAATAAAAAAGTTGCTTCATAGGTATGCATTTTCAAATGAAAAACTTGATCGACTGTCGGCGCTAAGCGGTTTCTATTGAAAAACATCCAACATCAATGTCATGTTTCTAACGAGTTTCATTGGACCAATAAAGAAATAAACTCATATTTATCTATTTTTTAGTTGAAGTGTTATACCCTTTCTAAAGCTTCCTTTATTTAAAAGGTGTCCGACTAAATAGCTAAAAAAAATATGAATATGTTCATACCTTCAGAAATAGTTTTGTGGGTTCCTTATCATGCGAATTGTCAATCTAGGTTATTTTCTCGCCAAAGCTTGCCGGCTTTATATATAGCGAAAAATGAGCAGGCCATATAAACACAGAATAATTTTTTTCAACATGATTCATGTTAAACTAACAAGACAGATCCTGTTAAATTTGCATGAAAAAATTAGGCTGATAGTGTTGTTTTAAGAGGAAGAAATGATGTTTCAAAAGAAATTCATGTAATTTTAACAGAAAGTCATGTCAATTTAACAGAGAGTCATGTTAATTTAACACGAAGTCAAGTTTTTCAACATAAGCTTCATGTTAATGTTACAGGAAGTCATGTTAATTTAACACGAAGTGAATTTATTCAACATGAGCTTCAGGTTAAAATAACATGACAAATAATAACCTGAAAAAGCGTTAAAAAAGTTTTGATTTTTACATTTTCAAGGTGTTGCCCTATTTATAAACTAAAATAAGTGTTATTTTAACAACAAAAGAAGTAAAACAAGTAAGGAAGTCTAAGTTCGGGTAAACCAAACATTAAATACCCAGCGGTAGTTTTCATATGATTTTCGAAATATTCCATTTCGGAAGTGGGCGTGGTTGGGAAGCGATTTCGTCCAATTACATCACGTATACTCCCTATTGTACCAATTTCATCGTTCTACCGTAATCAGTTTAAAAGTTATGACCCGTGAAATTCTCAAATATGCCTCCCTGAAAAGTGGGTAGTGCCACGCCTACTTTAAAAAATTTATCAAAAAATCATAATAGTTCGACTAGGGGGTTCATCCTAACAAACTACATATATCATTTTAGCCATTTTCGTTACCGAATTATATCAATTAAAAATCATAAGATAATGACCAGGGGGATGCCAATTATTTTTTAGAGTTCTTGTATTAACTTCACTACAGTTTTGTTCAAGATGACCTTTTCACGTTGCTTTTTTGGCTTCACCGATAATCGAGCTCACAATATTTGACTGCTGAACGCAGGTGTCTACCATGATGCCATCGTAGGCTTTTGCTTCCCGGCGTTACAGTTCATTCGCTGGGAATTAACAAGAGGAAGTTGTGGTTTTAACATAAAATTTAGTTGGATCAACAAAAATTCTGTCATTTTTACAAAACTTTGTTACTTAAAATTTACAGATCTATGACTGTTCAATAAAAAATGGAATGCAGTTACTTCAACAAAAAATTCCGTTCAAATAACTAAAATATATATAATAATAGTACCAGATTGTTGATTTTACCAGTGCCATTTTTTCTGTGTACAGCTAAACATTTCTATTAGATACCCTGTTGCTCGTATTATTTTTCTGGCAACAAGGTTAAGTGAGAAGTCTTTTTCAATCTTGACAAAGCTATTTCCGTCCTTATGATCAAATCAAACAACCTTATATGGGTTTTAAAGGACGAAGCTGTTATGAGATAAAGAATCGGCGAACCTGCGCCTTGCCAAACACTTTACTGTTGGTAGTTTTTATCTGTGAGAGATTTCGTCTATTTGGGAATCTGCCAAGAAATGCTACTTTAGGCTGAGAAGGTGTCTCTCTCTACGAACAAAAATCACGCTCTATACACGGTTAAAAATTTGGTATCGTATTGTATGGCTTGGCATCATGGGCAATGCCCTTGGAGTATTCGGGGGGAAATTCTGGTAAATATGTAGGGCCCTTTGATTAGAAAATTACTGTATTCTTTTGTTCAGTCCTCCATATCTGAACAATACTGACTGTATCTGTACTTAATAACAAGAATCACACAAACATAAATTTCGTACTTCCGACAAGGCAAAGCTGGTAAATAAAATATGACCAAAAGTAAAAGTAGCTATATATTGATGTATGAAGCAACACAAGTTAGGAAAAAGCCATAAGTCTTAAATCAAGCGCAAAAAGTTACCGAATATAAAAATAATGGTTGCTGTACAAACACCAAAAAATAAAATAAAAAATTCCGCAAAAAAACCACACAAAAAATCAACACGCAATGAAACAACATTTGTCAGAAGACCGACAGACAGCAGAAGGAAAGATGGACAAACCCAAGAAAAAAAAAAATAAAAATATTTTAAAAAGAAAAAGAAGTTACAAAAAAGCATAAAAAACAAAGCTCTGTCCAGCAACATGGCAGACTGGTGAAGATAAATTTTAATTGTGTCGGTATATCCTTTTTGTACGCCAAAAGCCACGTCTGCACTGGTAAGCTCTCATCTAAGTTACGAGTTAGCCACCAGTCGGCACAGTATCAGTATCGTAAGCTTAAAGTCGTAAGTTAAGCTGGTGGGCGCAGTTAGATCTTTTATGGAGTGTACTGACAAACGATTGTCGGTCAGCAGACAGTTCGAAAGCTGTAACAGCGACTAGCATTTGGTTGGTTGTACAGACGCGGTTCGAAACTAAGGTACTAGGGAGCTATTCAACATACTCGTATCTTGGGCAGGCATCAGACAGCCGACCAACAACTGTTGCAACGTTGCAATACTTGCACGACATGCCAAGCGGTGCCGCACACTGAGAAGTGCAAGGAGGTATAGGAGGGATGGGGAATGTGAAGCCGGCAAGGCACCTACAAAAAGTTCATGAAAATGCGAAATCGTAACAAGAAAGAGGAGTAAAAAAACGATTTTAAGAAACCATATGAATAGATATATTTATGTGTTAGGCCTACCTCCTTCATTTGGCATTCAAAATGAAAAATTGTTACTGTATTGCTATACAAAGCTTTTTTTTTGGTGTTATGTGGTGTTTTCCTTGTGATCGATGGCTTGATTTAACAAAAAAAGAGATACTTGGAGCTTGCAGCCAACGCGCACCTATTTTTCATTTGTATGTGCTTATTATATTTTTACACCCAGTTGCCTTCTATGTTTCTGCAGCTTATGTGTAGAATGCAGGGTTTTGAATTACTCATTTCTCGAGTAAATAAACCTATGAACGTTCTTCTTATCTTTTTTAATTCGGAACATGTAGGGACCTTTCTGGGAACCATATAGTGATTTTTTCTAGATCGTTTTTAGGACCATTTCTGAACTTTTTCCGGCTTGTTTCCGAAACAATCCCGAAAAAGTCCCAAATAGGTTTCGAAATGATCCGTGACACAACCCTGATATGATCAGAAAGCAGACTCGAAAAAGTTCCAAAAACATTCCCGAAATGGTCCCCAAATAATCACAAAATAGTCGAAAAATGATTTGGATAGGTCCCCTACATGTTCCCGAATGAAACCAACAAACACCGGCAATTTCTACAAACATTCCACGCGGCAAATGCATTTTTACGAGAATAATTCGGGAATGCTTTCCAGAATGACTAGGGAACGCATTCGAGAATGATTCGAAAATGCATTCGCGAAACTACAACAATGTGAATTTTTAATGCATTCGCTAATACGAACGAAAGAGAGTAAATGTTTCCAAGCTATGGTAAATTGTTGTCGTTATTCCACTATGGCTCAGTTCGGGTTGTTTCGGTGGATAAGGGTACGAAGCTCTTCAGAAAAAATGATGGACTTGGAAAAAAATTAAACACTCTCAATTCTTTCACCATCACCACATTTACAAAACCCCTATTACTGTCAGATTTTATTCATATTTGGCACGATGCAGGTATAATAGAGCGTATCCCCCAAAAAGAGTCGGCCGTACCTCCCCTCATATGAAGTGTTTTTGAAAATAATTTAATAAAAAAATTATAAATTTTTTCTGGCAACCCTAGATGTCGCCCAATTGCATTTTTCTTCATATCTTCGGCATTTTTTGTCGGATTTTAAGGTGTGGTACCACAACGTACCTCCCCTCATATGAAGTGTTTTTGAAAAACATTTAAAAAAAGTTGTATTTTTTTTCTGGCAACCCTAGAAGTCGCCCAATTGCATTTTTCTTCATATCTTCGGCATTTTTGTCGGATTTTAAGGTGTGGTACCACAACGAAACGCATGAGCTCAATCAACTTTCTTGAGAAAAAACCTCCTCTTTGAGATGAAAAAATTGATGTGTCAAACTTTAAAATACGACAACAAATGCCAAAGATTTGAAGAAAAATGTAATTAGGCGACATCTAGGGTTGCCACAAAAAAAATTTGTTTTTCAAAAACACTTCGTATGAGGGGAGGTACGGCCGACTTTTTTTTTTTTGCCTGTAAGCCCGAGACGCTCTAAGGTATAATCAACAAATCTGTTGCAAAGAGTTAAGTAGCAAGGTGTCTCTGGAGTTGAGATATACAAAAAAACCCTATTTATGATTCGTTGCGAAAAAAGTCTCGGGTATCTGCTAGTTAAAAAAAAGTTCAGTACCAAATCTGTGATTTTGGAGAGCGTGAGATTCAGCGTCATAGTACTAGTATTGGCTGAAATGTCTACCAGAAAGTCCGGCGGATGACGAAAGGTTTTAAGACTGGGCGCTTGCGCCGCGTGCGACTTTCTACGAACCCGCAGCTGAGTATACGAGGTTTGTTTTAACTCGAAATAAGTTTTTTCGGTTTTTCATTTTTAGTTTTTGTGTGTGAAAATGGCGTCGTGCGCTATGGCGGCCGGTTCTGGCAATGCCAACGGATGCTGCTTGTCGATGTCTGTGGTGCTGAGATCGTCCAGCCTTAAAGTATTATGGATTCACGTTGTCTTGCTATCACTGTACTGTTGGTGTTTTTGCTATTGTTCGTGTCGTGTTGCTGTTGGCGGCAGCACGTTGGTGCACTATCGTTGCTGGAAATCTTAGCACGTTTGGGAGTCGTTAAGTCTTATTATTTTTAGCTTTTCTTAAAATACAGTAACCAGGCAACTTATTAGGGACAAGCAGGCACAGTTCTCAGCTGAGCCCGGTATATTTAACACTTTTATAAATGGATGCTGCTTAAACAGGGTTATACGAATGATTCTAGTACCTTGCTGTCGTGGAAATGCAGATTTGCTGGAATGGGCTTTGGAAAAAAGTACATAAAAAATATTGTAAAAATCCCATTGAATGTTTCCAATGTGCTGGACGCATATGCATGTTGCATATGCATTTATATAGTCTTGACGTTGGCCCTTGAGCTGTTTTCGTGTGTACAAATCGATCCCTGCCCAACCTTAGCATAGCCGGTATGTCTTGCTGATGGTGTTGGCGTTGATTTGGTGCTCTAAGGTTGCGGTTCTGTGGTTTTTAGTGGTTGTTGCAGCATCAGCAAATGGCCGCAATGCACTTCACGTTCTCCGATTTGGTTCTGCTTGTTGTCTGTCAGACTTGCTGTCAGTTGATTTAACATTTCGAAGTGCAACATAGGTTCATCCAGATACATAACCAGCAAAAAATACTGTGAGTAATGAGATGCATATAAGTAGACCGATGGAAAGTAAACCAAATAAAACAATAGACCCTTGTAATACTCATCATCATCATTTATTGGCGCTTAACCGCATAAGCCATTTTGGCCGTTGCCTATCAAAGCACGCCAGTCATTCCATTTTAGCGATAACTGACGCCAATTGGAAACCCCAAGGGAGTTCAAGTCATCCTCCACGTGTTGTTTCCATCTCAGTCGAGGCCTCCCCCTTCCACTGCTGCCGAATTCAAGTGACGATAGGAAAACCTTCTGTGCTGGAGCTTCTTTGTCCATTCGCATAACATGACCCAGCCAGCGGAGCCTTTGGGCTTTAATTCGCTGGACTATGGTCAGATCTGCGTAAAGCTCGTACAGCTCATCGTTAAATTTCCTTCGATACTCGCCGTTGGCATCTCGGGAAGGACCATATGTCTTCCGGAGAACTTTTCTCTCAAATACTCCAAGGGCCAGCTCATCTTCTCTTGACATTGTCCATGAATCTGAGCCATACATCAGGACAGGTATAATGAGAGACTTATAGAGCGTGATCTTTGTTCTTCAAGATAGGACTTTACTTCTCAATTGCCTACTCAGTCCAAAGTAGCACTTGTTGGCAAGAATCATTCTCCGTTGGATTTCTAGACTGATATTATTTTCGGTGATAATACTGGTTCCCAAATAAACGAAGTCCCTCACAGTTTCAAATTTGTAACTATCAACAGTGACATGGCTGCCAAGGCGCAGGTGCGCCGATTCTTTCTTAGATGACAGCAAATACTTCGTCTTGTCCTCGTTGACCGCAAGACCCACTTTTTTCGCTTCCTTAGCTAGTCCAGAGAAGGCAGTGCTTACGGCGGGGTTGTTAAGGCCAATGATATCAATATCATCGGCATACGACAGCAATTGCACGCTCTTGTAAAAGATTGTACCATTGCGGTTTAGCTCTGCTGCTCGAATTATCTACTCCAGCATCAGATTGAAGAAATCGCACGAAAGGGAGTCGCCCCGTCTGAAGCCTCGTTTGGTTTGGCTCAGAGAGGTCCTTCCCGATTCTGACGGAGCTGTTGGTATTGCTCAACGTCATTTGGCAAAGCCGTTTAAGCTTTGCAGGGAAGTCAAATTCAGACATGGCGGCATACAGACAACTCCTTTTTGCGCTGTCAAAAGCGGCTTTGAAATCGACAAAGAGATGGTGTGTGTCGATTCTTTTATCATGGGTCTTCTCCAGGATTTGGCGTATCGTGAAAATCTGGTCGATGGTAGACTTACCAGGTCTAAAGCTGCACTGATAAGGTCCAATCAGTTTGTCTACGATGTCAATCCGGAGGCATGCACTCATCTGACCATATTCTGCATAAGAGCTTATGCATGCTTTTTACCAGCTCTTCGCCTCCGTGTTTGAACAGCTCGGCGGGTAGTCCGTTTTTTCCAGGCGATTGTTGTTCTTGAACCTGGATATAGCTATCCTCACTTCATTATAGTCAGGTGGTGGGACGACTTTTCCATCGTCAGGGATTGGGGTATCGGGTTCGACGTCTCCCTCGCAATTTAGCAGTGAGGAGAAGTGATCCCTCCATAATTAAAGTACACTCTGTAGGTCGGTTACCAGGTCGCCATTATTGTCCTTACAGGAACTTGCCCCGGTCTTAAAACCTTCCGTCATCCGCCGGATCTTTTCATAGAATTTTCGGGCATCATTCCTGTCAGCCAGCATCTCAAGGTCCTCACACTCACGCCTTTCGGCCTCACTTTTCTTTTTTCTGAAAAGGCGTCTCTCTTCCTTCTTTCCCTCACGATAGCGTTGCCATACACAAATATTTAAAAAAAATTTATGAAATAAAAAGAAATAAAATAGAGTACAAAAAGAGTAAAAAAAAAATATATAAATAAAATACTATATGATAACATGAAAAAAATAAAAGGAAAAAAAATATATAAAATAAAATCAAATAAAAAAGAGAAAAATAAGAAAAAAAAATAAAAATAGAATAGAATTAAATAAAATAATTTAAATTAGCTAAAA
This sequence comes from Campiglossa producta, assembly GCA_964058755.1. NCBI lineage: Eukaryota > Metazoa > Arthropoda > Insecta > Diptera > Tephritidae > Campiglossa > Campiglossa producta. The sequence goes on along the minus strand of CAXKVI010000004.1, from coordinate 91,187,221 downwards.
TTAAACAGATAAAATGAAATAAAGACAAATAAAAATAGAATAACGAGAAACAACGAAAATAATAGAAAAAAGAGGAAGTAAAGAACGGAAATTAAAGGAAATGAGTGGAAAGAAAATTAACAGTTAAGGAAAGGAAAAAAAATAAAATAGAAAATTTATAAAAATAGAAACTACAGTCCGAAAAAACATTCCCTACCGCAAAGAAAAATACCTTGTTAAATAATCGAAAATAAGGAAACTGGTTCGTCGTTTCAAAGAAATGCTTTTTCTGAGTGTACTTTTCTTTAGGAGGAGTTAAGATGTTACACGGTTGAAAATATTAGCCTCTAATTCAAACTTGTTTAAGCATTTTTTTTTAACTTTTCTGCACGTTATTCCAAACCTTTTACTTACCCTGCAAAAAATGCGATTAGTCCCGGATGCATCCGGGATCAATCGCAGGGGAACAGGAGACTACTACTTTTTCTAGTCTCTTTGTATGGAGAGTTTTGATCGCATTTGTTCGAGCATGTCCTATGGAGAGACTAATTGTACCCCTTTCATACCAGAACGGGTATGAATGTAGATTCGTCGCTTGTGTAAAGTGTAAACTAAAGTTTTCCCCATTCATATTTGTAACAGCTCCTAGGAGCTTTCACGGGTAAGTGTTATTGAAATTATAGTGTCCTATTGGATTGGATAGGATATAGTCTTCCAAATCCCCAATATATCAGTCTGATTAATCCCCAACTCTATCCGTAAGGCATGTGTTGGGCAAATTGTAGACCAGTTGTACCCGAAAGGGATTAATCGAGGACAACTCTCTTTAGGGATTAATCCCACATTTTTTGCAGGGTACCTACAAAGAATTAAAATGGAAAAGCAGTCAAAAATTTGTTTTTTGCTTTTTTGAAAGATTTTTCAAGTCTTTGAATTTTGCCAACCCCAATATGTCTACACGGCAAGACTTTGATAATCAAATTTCAGTCTTTATGTTGACGCCTTTTGCGCAAATAATATACATAAATGTTATATAAGGTGAAGATTTTTTTTAAGGGTAAGTTTATTTGTATGCACGTACAAAATATCTCCTTCATAAACTTCCATTTATTCTTCCCGCACTTTTTATACTTTACTGCTGATTTATTTTATGATTATTTTTTTTTTTTTTAATTTTTTCACTGGTTGTTTTATTTTGTGTTGGCTTGTTTCTTGAAGGCGTGGGAGCTTGTTGTTGCTTGCAGTTTGTTGTTCACGGCATTGCGCTTTTATTGCTTACCAATAGATTGTGATATATGTACATATGTTTGTATATATTTTACCAATGGCGTTGGCCAAACGTATTTTGTTCATCGCACATTTTGATGGTTTCCCTGCATTGCCTTTGCTTTGCGGTAACGCCATTTTTAATTTTTTTATTTATAGCTCGTATGTAACTCTGACTTTGGAATTGCTGAAGCCTGTCTGTCTATTTTTTATTGTCCGTTGATTTTATGTTTCTCATTTATATTCGTTCATTTTTCTGACACATTTGTTTGTTACAATGCTACCTGGGTATGTTATTTTATTTGTACTTGATTTCGTCGGGTGTGTTGCACGTTTTGTAGGAATCGTGGTATCGAGGCTGTGACACATCACATGGTATGTCTATTTATTACATTCCTACATATGAAATCATCTATGGATATGCAAAAATTTTAATTTGAGTAGGTGGCGGCTTCCATTTTGCTTTATAATACCTTAGAATGGAATTAAGGTCCTTACGTTTGCCTGTTAAAGCCATATTTGTCAAATTGTCTATGATATTTTTCAAAAACGCCTTATTTCTAATTCTGAAAGAGGACGTTCTTGAACAAACTTTAAAAAAATTGGTTTTGAGTTTTCTTTTTTTATTTGTCTCGACTTTTAACCCCGAATAACTTTTTAAGGACAATGGGATCGATGGGGACTTTTGCAGTTTTCTACCTGGGGGCAAACCTAAGCTCCTGACAAAAAATTAGCTCCGTGGGAATTTTTGTTATGCAAGATAAACTAAATTTAGCACACTAGTATGTCTTGATATTATGTATAGAGAAAATGTGGCTCTAGCTCGTAAACTCTATTTTTATAGTCGATGGGGAACTTCGTAAGAAATAAAAGGACATTTTTCTGCGCATAGGTACCTACTAAAGTTTTCCAAAGCTAATTTTTTAAACGCGATATCTCAGAACTGTTTCCTCTTAGAGAAAATAGTTAAACCCATAATGGTAGAGAATTTCCAGGTTTACAACTTGTTCTCAGGTATGTTTTCGAAAAACTTACCGTTTTCGAGAAAAGTCAAAAAAACGTAAAATTTTGATCTTTGACCCCGAGAAACTTTTTTACCACACATGTGTTTCGATATGGACTTTCGAATTTTTCTTTCTACACACAGAATAATTTTGCGGTTTATTTTTTAACATGGATCATGTTGAAATAACAAGAAAGATCCCTTTAAATTAACATGATATAACGATCGCGCCGTAAGCGCTAACTTCTCTGGACTGGATAAAGAAGCGAAAAAGCGGGTTTGCGGTCAACGAGGATAAGACAAGTATTTGCTGTTATAAAGGAAAGAATCAACGGACCTCCGCCTTGGCAGTTACGTCACCGCTGGTAGTTACAAATTTAAAACTGTAAGGGACTTCGTCTAGCAGCACCGAAAGTAGTATCAGTCTAGAGATCCTACGGAGATCCACTGTTGCCAACAAGTGGTAGTTCGGACTGAGTAGGCAATTGAGAAGTAAAGTCCTCTCTCGAAGAACAAAGATCACGCTCGACTGAGATGGAAACAACAGGTGGAAGACGACTTGAACTCCATTAAGTTTCCAATTGGCGTCAGATATCGCTAAAAAGGAATGACTGGCGCGCTTTGATATGCAACGGCCAAAATCGTTTAGGCGGTTAAGCGTCAGTAAATGATGATGATGAGATAACGATAAAGAAAGTGTTGTTTTAACAGAAATTATTGTTGTTTTAACAGGAAGTCATGTTAATTTAACACGAAGTAAAGTTATTCAACATGAGCTTCATGTTAAAATAACCTGAGCGATAGTGTTGAAAAATAATGACCTGGAAGAGTGTAGAAAAAGTGTTGGTTTTACATGAAAATTCTCTCGGCGAACCCAAGCTCTCTATCAAACTTTAGCTCTGTGGGAATTATTGCTACATATTTTAAATGTTTCATTTGACCGGACTATTTATAGTGAATTGGGTTAAAAGTTTTTTAAAGCTTTGAAAAAAAAAAAAAACAAAAGCAAACACACCATTCAAATTTGTTTCCACCTTCGATGAAACCAATTAATTGCACTTAGTTAGTTTTTGCTGGAAAAAGTCAAGACCGCATGTCTGCCATGTTGTTTATCATGGCATGACATTTTTATTAGGGGTTTCTACCCTCAAAATACTAACGAATAATCGAAATGTAGTATTTCGCAGAAAGTGCAACATGCAATTCGCAAAAAGTAGATACAAAAAAAAAATTGTTTGATCGACTTCAAATTGCCAGAAATACTCGTATCGCTGTCGCGGTTATTTTCGTGTGGTAACTGTGGGTGCTGGCGGGTGCACAGGTGGTAGAGAAGTGCTGACATGCATGCAGCAACATATAGAATGAGCATATGTGAGTACGTTGCAAGCGTTTTTGCGGTGCTTGCGTTGTTGGTGCTGATTGCACAAACAAACGTTAAACCGCAATTTGATGGACAGCTTGAGGTTTTCCGTTTCAGTTGGTTTGTTGTGAAAATATTTGTGTCTACATATGCTTGTAGATACATACATATATGTAAATGTTGTATCTTGTCAAACAAGAAAAAAACGTACCCTGATTGTAGATACCTTCTTTTATTTAGGACTCAAATATGTACAAACCCTTCCTTTTAGCGTGGGAAAGTCTTTCTACATTTTTGCAAGCCATCTTTTTTTCGGAAATTCTCAACTGAGCTTAGATAATTATAATTAAGAGTTTTAAAGTAGAAACATTGATAAAAGCACAATCGTGGTGTAGGCAGCAAAAATTTTCCAGAGTTTTTACAGAAGCAAAATCTATAACCTTGATCAAGAAAAATCGTGTAAAACTCATTTATAAAACATAAAAAATATATTTCCAATAAAAGTAATAATAATAGTAGTAACAACATATTAAAATCGCTGCAGGCTCGTAAACATGAACCGTTTGCGGAACTAAAATCTATTTGACCAAATCCAATACAACAAATTTAAAGAAAACCCAAAAAACTTAGAAAAGTTTTGTACAACAACTAACAACACATTAGAATTACATGCAATTTACGCCATATCTGGTAGTGTCTATCACCAGCATGAGTCAACAATGCCGGCGTACAAATATCGGTTCGTGCATCTCGTCATTCACCATACAGCATCAACAAACCCAACAACAACAACTTCAAATAGGTAAATATAATGGACTACACAACCGATCGTGTCATTGTGTTCCGCTTCTAACAATTGGACAGCCATGCCAACTGTGTAATTATCTGTGATGCGATTGGTTCTGCTGATGTTCGACAGATAGCAATGATATTTTTTTTATTGTTGGATTGTCAGTAGTTTTTTTTTTTGCTTTGTAGGTGTTTGTAGTTATACTAGTCACTGATGTTGTGGAATAAAAACGTCATTGGTCGTTGGAACAAATCTACAAATAAAACGCCATTGATTTACCAATAGACTGACCTCAATACAAGCGGATTTTACGTTATCGTATTTATTTGAATCGATAAAACTTGAATTTTTTATAGGTTACTTAGTGTTTTTATGAATCAAAATGGTTGAGCTACGTAGAATATTGGACATTATTTCGACGGTTTAGTGGAAGATCAACCTATTTAAACATATTTTTGAAAAACGCTATACCTACTTCAGAATTTTTTTCAATAACGTCCTATTTTCAAAATTTGACTCATGAATGCCCTATTACAGAATGAGTTTCAATACTGCTCTATCTCAACAAAAGTTTAATACATATTTAGCGTTTTTTAATTAATTTTTGAAATATTTCGAAACTAATGTGTTGTTCATGCTGAGCCTGCATTTTGCATTTTAGCATTTAGCCCAAAAAGCAGCATTTTTTCCATACAATTTTGGAAGCTAAACGCAACTAAATGCTATTTTATCTCTGCATTAGCTTTAGCATCTTCGAAGATACAGTTCGAACGAAACTTTCCTTGTATGAAGAAAAAGTGAAAAAATGTTGCATACTTTTGGGCGAACCACTGTTTATATTAGGATATCTTCACACTAAGCAAGTCAACGTACTTTTGCAATAATTTTTTTTTGTTAAAAGTTGCAATTTTTGAGGTGAAGGGTTTCCAAGTTTGTTTAGAAAGTCGATTTCTTTACCCACGAACTCACTTTCATAAAAAAAATTGAGTTTATCTGAAAAGGCAAGCATACTTCCACTTGCGATGTAGGAACGCACCTGAAGCATTCGAAAATTAGCTAAATGCGCATTTTCAAAATACAGCAGCATGAACGTATCTTCGAAATGTACGACCGAAAATGGAAAATGCTGCTTTTAACACTCAGCATGAACACTACATAAGAAAACCTCTGAGATAGGGCGTTCTTAATAGAGTTTTTTTAAATGGACTTAGGAATTTGTTTAACAATTGGGCAATTCACAAGGGGTGTCGTATTCGTCTATCGTTGTATGTTTCCATGGTTTCCAATATACATTTTTTGAAAAATAGACAAATAGCACGAAATACTAGAGGTTGGGGATTGCGTAATTATTTTTGAATATGGTGACCCTCCACTCAATCGTCGATTTTTGGTTCACAATTTGAAACTAAAAGTGACCCTGCAATGTCGCAAGGTTCAGGAAAATTCTTTTAAACTCTTAAACTAGTTGAAACCATGCCAGTTATTCCGTAACCTAGCAGTCGGACACATTCTTGAGCACTTACGTTTCCAGCGAGTCCTGAAGAACAACTGTGAAATCTGGAATGAGGAATCGATCCGGAAAATAATTATAACTTATCAGGGACAAAGTGCCATAAATCCATCTAGCAGAGAACGAGAAAGAATTTGATGTCATCAAAGAAGGAACCCGCTCACATGTGATTTGACAGATACAAAATGAAAATATCGAAAGTCATCCCTGCGGGTTAGGGGTTTAGAATATGCCCGAGGCGACTAAAACACACTTCGACCACGGCTAGGGGGTCAACAAAGTCGTTCCCAGGATAGTCGGCCTAGTACCACAAGGTGCTATTCACCGGAACGTACTGGAGTCATATCCGGCAAAGAATTGTCAACATCAGTACAACCCTGTCCGGTCCGTCAGGTAATTTTGTATAAGTGGATCTTCCGACTAGGCAGGGAGAAGTACTGCTACAACAACAACAAACAACGAAAATAAAATCAGCCGCCGAGAAATTTGACAAAGAAACACTCTAGTTTGGGGGTACTTTGGACTGCGTAGACATCTCAGAAGGATAATACACCCAACAGTCAAACCACAAAAAGTGTAACGATCTATGCTAAGCGACCTAAAAATAATTTGAGTTGTGACGGTTTCTGATTAAGGGCCTCATTACGTATGGCGAACGATTCGTCTGCTCACAATATTGCCTAGCCATAGCATTTTCTTTCATTTTTGTTTTTTACTTATGTCAAAGAAAAGTCGAAAATATTTAAAAAAATCGATTGAGCGAACGAAAATGATAGATAATAATGCGATGGCTATGCGATATTGTGAGCAGACGAATCGTTCGTGTGAGATATCGTTCGCCATACATAATGACGCACTTAGTGTGCGATATATCTATGTACGTATTGAGACAAGTCATGAGACAGTGGAATCAAGACGATATCCGAAGCCTTAAACACGACCACCGCTATCATATGGGTAGATTCTTGTTTTATACTTAACTATGAGACCCGGCAGTCTTTGCCCTGCCCGACGAAACTAACGATGTCCTATCATCATCGGTCGCTTGGGCTCTGGCTATAGATTGGGTTTGGTACTAACAAAGGTAACAAATTGATAGCTCCTTGTAGCTAAGATCAATATGCATATACGCGGCTCAGTGCAGCAACATCGTGCACCACCGCAATGTGTTTGGCTCGCTTAGATTGTATGCAAATTTTCGCCATAAAAAATTCAAACAAACGTGCAAACCAAAGTATGTACTGGAAAGAAATTTCGCATTTGAGTGATTTACGTAGCAAACTCCGCCCTTTGATGCGCTCAAATTTCACACGAAATCAAGGTAATATCAATATATCAAAAAATAAGCCCTAGCGAAAATATTGAAACGAGAAAGGAAAGGTTGACTTGAAGCTACGACCTACGCGAGAAATTTCTGTAGCGATCGTCAACATAATACATCCCACTGCCGATCGTAGAGCCAACGTATGATGGTCCTATTTAGACATACGCGCACCACCAACGCTTTGCCACCTCAAACATTTCATCTGTTAGGCTGTGCAACAAGGACCTTATGTGCGTAGTATGCTTGATGTTTTGATATGCTTTTGATTTATTACAAATTGAAGTTGATTTTAATCGAGTGTTTGCCAAAGTCCACACGCTTTACGAATTTCTCGATAGTAAATAAAATGTGATGAATGGTGTCGCGCTTACGGCCTGTCTGAGCTGTTGGACAATCGATCTATAGTCTGCAAGCCGTTGCGTTATCTCTTCAGATGGATAGGTGGTTGAATAGATGGCTAGTTGGTTGGTTGGATCGTATGTTTGCTTGTGGCGTGGTTGTCTGACGTTTGTGAAATTTATAGCAAAATATATGAATAGCATTTTATCAGCTGGAGGTGATCGTGGCAACTTGGTCGAATGTTAATTAGCGGTGTAGCTTTTTCGCTTAATTTTTTTTTTTAATATTTTAGTTTACTTCTTTTTTTGGGAGGTTTGCACACGCGTCGAGTGTTTGCTGTTTATAAAAAAATATTTACCATTTAAATTGACTAGAGAAGCAGACGGTAGCGAATAGCTACTTCAAATATAGCCGGTGTTTTTAGAATTGGACATAAACAGTTTTATTGGCTTGTCGCAGGTAATATTTATGAAGAGATAGGGACTTTTTCTTAAGTAACTGTAAGTTACTTGAAAGAGATCGTGAGACTATTTTAAATATCTCCGTTAGGGCGCCACCTAAGGGATTTTTTCTTTATGCTGCACTGTACTCGTATCTTCGTAAAGCTCGTGAAGTTATCGTTAAATTTCGTTCCATAGAATAGCGGGAAGGCCCATACATCTTTCAGAAAGCTTTTCTCTTGAACACTCCAAAGAGCATAACTCATATTCTATGTTCTTTGGATAAAAATGGAAGCTATCTGAACTATCAATAGTAGGGGCGATCCAAGTTCGGTGTTGATAACCCTCTCTCCCTCTCTCTTTATCTCCGTTCAGGTAAGAATATGCAAAATATTATTTGAAGCAGGCTTCAACAGAAGAATTATGGTTTATTATTTTATTATAATGTGATTATTTATAAGTTGAGCAAGTAACGCCGGACATCCAAGCAACAGCAATCAACGAAGCTCAACGCAGTAAAGGAGACCACGGATGCTTTGGCAGGCCGAACGTCACCAACTACAATGTGTTCTCGACTAATCAAGTATTACAAGCATGCATGATCCGCTTCATGCTGTATCAGAAGACTGACGTCTCCGCACCCCCTCTATCACCTAGGTTTTGCGTATTGCTTTTGCTTGCTCACATTGTTGAATTGATTTCAAAATTACAGTAATTTTCACAATTTTCTAATTATTTAATCGATTATTGATTTTTGATGCGCGTTAAGTGGCGCACTTAAAGTGCGTGAGAAATTGATGTGAAATCATTTGCTATGGATTGCTCAGTTAGGCTGATTTGTGGGGTTGTTAGTTTACTAATGTGGCGCTTTTATGAGCCGTTAGCTGTGTTGAGCCATCTACCGCCCGATTTTCAAATTGGTTGAGTGGTTTGTTTGTTGGTGCTTGCGATCAATTGATGAGGTGTTGATTTACTGAGGCTAAATTGTTATTATTACCAGCCATCGCTTATCATTTTGTGATTGTAATACATAAGTGTGTGTGTTTGGTGAAGTCAATTTGTATGCCAGTGTATGCGTGTGATCGGTGGTAATTGAGAAGCAATTGAAAGGTTTTTAGCTCGTGATTTATAAAGATATCAATGTGGCTAGACGAAAGGTGTTTGAAAATAGATTAAAAAGTAAAATATGTATAATGAAAAAAAAAAAAAAAAAAAAAATAAAGAAAAAAAAAAAAATAAAAATAAAAAAAATAAAAAAAAAAAATAAAGTAAGAAAAAAATGAAAAAGCTAGTAAGGAAGTCTAAGTTCGGGTAAACCGAACATTAAATACACAGCTGTAGTTTTCATATGATTTTCGAAATATTCCATTTTGGGAGTGGGCGTGGGTTGGGAAGCGATCTCGTCTAATTACATTACGTATACTCCCTATTATGCTAGCATACCTCGTAACAATTTCATCGTTCTACCGTAATTAGTTTAAAAGTTACGACCAGTCGAATTTTCAAAAGTGCCTCCCTTGAAAGGGGCGGTGCCACGGCTACTTTTAAAAATTTATTTAGGGGGGTCATCCTACCAAACTATATCATTTTAGCCACTTCCGTTACCGAAATATGTCAATTTAGGTTATTTTAAAAATTTTCGATATCGAAAGTGGGCATGGTTTGAGGGCGATTTTATCCAACTTCATCAGGTATACTCCCAACGATACTAGTATGCTTTGTGCCAAATTTCAACGTTATACCCTAATCAGTTTAAAAGTTACGAGCAGTCGAATTTTCGAAAATGCCTCCCTTAAAAGTGGGCGGTGTTACGCCCACTTTAAACATTTTTTCAAATAATCATTATATAATGACCAGGGGGATTCACCTATAAAATTATATCATTTTAGCCATTTCAGCTACCGAGATGTCGCCGGTTCCAAAGTATATAGAAGTATTTCAAAATTTAAATTGTTTTAGAAACGGCATTCAAAATTTCATTTTTACAATGGAGTTCTATGAAAAAATAAAAGTTTGAAATGCGGTTTTTCCAAAAATTTTAAAAATTAAATACATCTGTATACTTTGGAACCAGTGATATGTAAATTTATGTTATTGTCGATATCGAAAATGGGGGCGTGGTTATCATCCGATTTCGCCCATTTTCAATAACAACCTACCTTGGCAAGAAAGAAGCCTGTATACAAAATTTCATGCAAATATCTAAATTTTTACTCAAGTTAACGTGTACACTAGAGCGTATCACGGTGTATGGAGGAAAAAAAAGTTGAAAATGTACCCCCCCACCCCCCCCAGTTTGAACACTTACCTTAGGAAAAGCTTTTAACTAAATGATTCAATATCCACCAAGGCAAGATTTCATCCATAGAAACTTTTAGCCCTTCATGCCAAGTTCAGTTTTTATTCTATTTTTACTAAAACCAAAAAAAAATTTTTTTTCCGGAAAACTAAGAAAAAAAGATTATTACCTGCATGTAATGAGGAAATAAATGTAATGCACTTATGCTAAATCTTTCCTTGACTACAATTTGCTGTAACGTTCTCGGCTACTTAGTTTAGCGAATATATATATTTTTAAATAATGTTAATAAGAGACTTTTATGAAATAAATAATGACACGTGAATGACATTTAAGTAGACACTTGCTTCACCACTACTAATTTTTTTTTAATACAGGGTGTTGGTTTTAGTATAAATGAAATAAAAACTGAACTTGGCATGAAGGGCTAAAAGTTTCTATTGATGAAATATTGGCTTGGTGAATACCTTTCTAAAAATGTATCACTTTTGAAAATCGAACTAGAAATATAGAAGTTATAGAAAAAAAAAAACAAATTTCGCTGTTTTTACAGGGTGACAAAAGAGTAAAAAAAATTTTTTTGAAAACCTCATAAGGTAAGTGTTCAAACTGGGGGGGAACATTTTCTCCTTTTTTTGGTGATACGCTCTAGTGTACACGGACAGACGGACGGACGGACAGACAGACGTACATGCCTTAATGAACTGCTCTTTTCAACCTAAGAACTTTCATATATAGAACTCTATATCTATCTCGATTATTTAGTGGCGTTACATAGTACCGTTATATGGACAAAATTATAATACCCTTGTACTAGTTCGCTGGGTATAATAAAATAAAATATAATAAAATAATTCAACTTAAATAAAATATAATAAAGTCAAATAAAATAAAACAAACAAAAAATAAAATAAAATTAAATAAAATAAAATAATATAAAATAAAATAATTACAAAGTAAAAAAAATATAACAAAAAATAAAAAACAAAGTGAAATAATATAGAATAAAATAAAAATAAAATAAATATTTGAATAAAATGAGTTAAATTAACCTTACAGATATTTTAAAAAAGACACAAATAAAATAAAAACAAAAAAATTTTAAATAAAATAAAATTATAACATGCATATATTTGTTTACAACAATGGAATTGTGGTAAAAATTATAAAAAATAATATAATATAATAAAAAATAATAAGAATTAAAAAGTTAAATGAGTAAAAACAATTAAACAAAAATCTAACGAAATAAAATCAAACTAAAACAAGTAAGGAAAGCTGTCTTCGGCTGTGCCGAAGGCTAAATACCTTTCATGAATAAGCGTCACGATTTTCACTGTTTGATCCCCAGTACAGCCTGTGTGAATTTAACTTTAGCTCATACCGAAATTATCGAAGCTATCGATTATATGGGGACGATGTGTTATATTGGTCCAATCTCATTGATTTTCAACATCGATATTTCGTATATAAAAATAGCGATACTTCCAAAATTTCACGTTCCTACCTATATAATTACAGGAGTTATCTACCAAAATCCGTTTATCGGAACAATCGATTGTATGGGGGCTATGTGAAATATTTATCCAATCTCGATATGTAAAATATAAAAATAGCGACGCTTCCAAAATTTCGCGTTCCTATGTGTTTAATTACAGGACTTATAGCCCAAAATCCGCTTATCGGAATAATCGATTGTATGGGAGCTATGTGAAATATTTATGCCATCTCAATGATTTTCAACATCGATATTTCGCATATAAAAATAGCGATACTTCCAAAATTTCACGTTCCTACCTATATAATTACAGGAGTTATCTACCAAAATCCGTTTATCGGAACAATCGATTGTATGGGGGCTATGTGAAATATTTATCCAATCTCGATAATTTTCAACATCGATATTTCACATATAAAAATAGCAATACGTCCAAAATTTCACGTTCCTACGCATTTAATTACAGGAGTTATAGCCCAAAATCCGTTTATCGGAATAATCGATTGTATGGGAGCTATGTGAAATATTTATCCCATCTCTATGATTTTCAGCATCGATATTTCACATATAAAAATAGCAACACTTATAAAATTTCACGTTCCTTCGTGTTTAATTACAGGAGTTATAGCCCAAAATCCGTTTATCGGAATAATCGGTTGTATGGGAGCTATATGTTATATTGGTCCGATCTTGGTGGTTCCGACAAATGATTCCTATATTGGAAAATGGTGGCCGCATACCAAATTTCAGCCAAATATCTCAAAAACTGAGGGACTAGTTTGCGTTCAAACAGACAGACAGACAGACAGACAGACGGACAGACGGACAGACGGACAGACGGACAGACGGACAGACGGACATGGCTAAATCAACTCATCTCGTCATCCTGATCATTTCGGTATACTTATTGATGGGTCTATCTCTTCTTCTTCTCATATTTACAAACATCGGACCAAAGTTATAATACCATTTCATGTTCATGAAAGGTATAAAAATGAAATAAGTAAAAATAAAAAAAAATAAAAATAAAGAAAAAAATAAAAACAAAAAAAAAGGTTAATTTAACTCAAATTAAATAATAATAATAATAAACAGATGTAAAAAAATTAAAATCAATTAAAATGAAATAGAATTATAATAAGATAAAGGGTGGACTCTAGTAATTATGCATTAATGTCCCTATTTGACATATCATGGGAATCATTTAGTTAAAAGCTTTTCCTAATCGCTAGTTAACCTCAAGCAACCAAAAATCAACTAAATCATGAACAAATTTTCGACTCTCAAAATACAAAATATACCCTATATGCCAGAAAATACCTTTTAACCCACGATGTACTTAATCGGCCCATTACTCCACTAACGACAGCTAAGCAATCAACAAACTTCTACAATCCCAAAAATATTCAACCAAAACTCAAATCGATCATAATGAAAGCTGTCTGTGCCTCGTTGTTTTATGACTCAATTATGGACAACTTGAAAATTGTAAATTGCTTCGACGACAGAAAGTAAAAGTGACAGCACAAAAAACAAAAATAAAAAGTGATAAGTAAACTAAGAGAAACAACAATTTCAAGCACTTAAAGCAATACGAAAAGACTTTGAGTTGTTAAAAAGGAGAGTACTTACTAAAAAAAAACAAAACAAAAAAAACTATCTATAAGCAGATAGAATGACCAAAAATTATAGCCACAAACGAGAGACCAGTAATTTGTTAGTAATTGAAATGAAAGCGAAAGCTTCACACTTTTTGGTGTACGATTTGTTGTTGGACTTTTACATATACCTACCTATAGGTATTCCTTAAAATAAACATACATATAAACATAGGTACTTATATTTAATTTTTTTAAGTTATTATTTTGTTTTGTCTTGTTGTTGTTGTTTTTATTTTGATTGCTCATGTTGTATCCGTCCACCTCGCGCTCTTTGGCCAACAAAAACATTCAATTTTGGCCTAAAATTACTATGCGGGGCGGGGGCAATTTAAATGTCGTTATAGTTTTGTTTTGTTGCTGTTACTGCAATTACTTTTGTTGTTGTTTGGTCGGTTGATTGTCGCTCGTTGTTGTTGTTGAATGCATGAATGATTGTTGAATGAAGTTTTCTGGCAATAACTTCTGCGTCAGTAATTTAACTTAAATTTTGTTGTTTTTATTTGTTGGTGGAAAAAAGTACTGAACAATTACCTACACTTTTCTAACCGTGCTGGTAGAAGAAGAGGTAACCAATTCCAGTGATTTAAAACAAAAAAGTTGGGCTTTTAGCACAGTCACCGTCGTGAAAGAGTTTATCTCTCTACATAGAAAACGTATGAGCTTCACGTAGTCAAAGGCGTTAAAAGATGTTCCGCCCTAAAAATTCACAATATTTGTAACTATCCCAAAAATATTTATTCGGAGTATCAGTTTCCTGGTTACGACCTCTGAAAAAGGAATAACACCAACTCAGAAAAAAGACCTTGCCTCATATAGCACAGCCTCAAAATCTTTCCGTTTTTCCAGGATACGTCCTTTTACTCTGGGTATTTGAAATTTTTCTAGTTTCCAAGAGCAATTTTATTCGAACTATTTATTACGGGAATATTTTCGATGGGAAGAGAATAGTTCCAACTCAGTACGAGAGACCCAGAGCCATGCAGCAAAGCCTGAAAATCTTTCTGTATTCACAGAATATATTTTTTTTGTTAAGTTTACTTTAAATTAGGACATTTTTTTATTTCCGGAATGCTTTTTTATTCGAGCTACGATTTTCGGGTCATGCCTTTTTGGAAACAGCTTTTTTAAATTTTCGAGGTAATTTTTGAAATTTTATGGATCATTTCGGTGATGTTTTCAGGACCATTTCAGGACTTTTCGGGGGATTATTTTTCGAATTATTTCGTCACTTTTTCCGAACCGATCTCAAAATAGTCCCGTAAAAGTCACAAAATGATCCTGAAAACAATCTCGAAATGTTAAAAAAATCTCGAAATATACAGAAAACCATTCCGAAACGATCGCGAAAAGTCGCGACAATGTCCCGAAATAGCTTTAAATTATTCCGAAAACATGAAATTGTTTCAAAAGGTTCAAAAAATGATATTGAAAATTTGCTGAAAAAACTTCCAAAAGTATACCGCAGTCCATCTCGAAAACAGTTGCAAAAAAGGCGACGAAAAAGTCCTTAAATGGTCTTGATGATCTTAAAAAATTTCTCAACCGGTCCGCAAAAAGGTCCCCACATGTTTCCGAACAAAACAAAGAAGTTGCAGCAAACGATTTTTCTTGTTCACATTTCGGTCGGTAGACCTGCAACAAGATTTTTCAAATTGATTACTCCAACGTTCTGCGAATATTTTGTCCCCATGTTTTTGAAGATGGACGAAATAACGCTCCCACATTGATTCGTGAATGAATTCGGGGGTGATTCGAGAAAGCATTCGCGAACGATGTGAATTTTTTCACGTGCTTTTGATTGCGAATGGGAATATTGTGGGTTTTTTCATGGAACGTTTTCATAAATGTATTATTACGAAACCTGCATATATCTCTATCAAACAACCCGAGTAACCTAATCTAATAAGTATAACCCCCAAAGAGAAACTCTCTCTTGGTATTATGTAGCTACATTTTTTTGGTAAGAGGGTTTCTACTCACTGATAATAATTTTATGCTTTTGTGAGGCATTGAAAGTAATCCATTAAAAGTAATCATTTTGGCGATCTGCTTGTTAACTCACTTAAGTTTTTTTGTTGTAGTGACTTTTGTTTTGACTTATTGGCCGGTTATCATAAAGATTGCCTACACAAAGAACCAAATTGATGAAGACTTGAACTCCAACGAAGACGGTGTAATTTTCATTAACAATAACAACAACGCCAGCAACAACAACAACAGCAGCTATATTAAATATAATAACTATTTAAGTATGCTGTTGATACAACTCTTTTGTGGTGGCTAATGCTTGTTGCATTGTTGTTGTAGTTCCTGTTGCGGTTGATAACAACAATAATCATGCGCATAATGATAGCAATGATGAACCAATTGCTGCGGTTGAAGTGTGCCAGTTCAACTGACAATGTGTCGATACAATACTTCCACCAAAAAACAAAAAAAAAAACTGCTAGTCTACCAGCCCCCGCAATTGGTGCCATATCAACCTGAAATTGCACTGCATTGCCTGCTACACGGTGGCACGTTGGAATGTGGCGTATAATAACGCTGATGATGATAATAATGATGGTGTGGCATAAAGCACGGCACGGCACTCTAGTTATTGTTAAAGTTGGTGGTTGTTTTTGCCTTTTTTGTGATTAGTGTTAATGTTGTTTTAGTTGTTGTCGCATTTACATGAGAAATGATTACATTTAAGTGGCACTCGCAGCTCATAGAAAAGCAACTACATTAGTCGGCCACGGTGGAAACATTACACGCACCCTTTCGGCAAATAAGCCTACATATATATAGCCCTATGTAGATATGTGTGAATGTGTATGAATGTTCATTTATGAACATGTTGTTAATGCATACTATCCCACAATCATTGCACGCTTCTCAATTGACGCATCAATTTCATACCTCAACTACTCATATGTGACTAAGTATAAGCGTTACAGCAGCCACCAAGGAAAGCCTTTGGTCTAACGATTACTAGTGTATGGAGTCACAAAAAATCACCATGGTAGTTACTATTATCATTTACTAACCGCTTTTGGTTTTCACCTCTGAGGCACTACCACAAATACGAGTACCTTCATCGACATTAGCCATCACTGGGTGTTTTATGTTTTCAAGTTGATATATGGGGGTTTCCAGCGTTACGGATGTTCCATGCTGTCACAATATTTTAAGTGTAGGCTTTGGATCAGAACAGTTTTTTTGTCATATGTAGCCTTTGTAGTACTCATCTATCCAACGCTATAAAATTTTTTTCATAGAGATAACACATTACCACTGAAGAAGGGTTTAATCCTGACGTTCGGACGTACCGAAAACGTTCCTTATATTTGAGGTGATATATGCTTTCCCTAAAACTCTGCAAATTGGTTAGTGTTACAAAAAAATGGTACATACAAGATTAATAGAGGAATGAACAAGGACTTGTGCTGCATTAACATTATTTTGCTGGAGAAGTTTTTTATTGGCCAAATATCGATTTTAATTTTGGTCGTATGTTCCCTTTCGGACGTTCCAGTTTTTCTCTAAAGGAAAACATAAACTGTTTTCACAACAAAAAAAAAAAAATATTGAGCACATTGATTAAAATACTAACAAATTTTTTTTTGGTCTTTTCCCTAAAAGGTTAGTCCATACTTGACTGCGAGGGTTAAGTTAAGGCTCTTATTTTTTGCAAGGTTTTCTTATCAATACTAACCTTAACAAAAAAAAAATTTTTAATCGTCCTATTATACATACATAAATTGAAATGTTTATATGTAGGGCTGGGTGGAGTTGCTTCCTAACCGGATAGACCGATCATATCTAAATTTGGAATACTAACTAGAAGATTTCCCTACAATTATCTTAAGAATTTTTTTTTCGTTCCGACGTTGCCGTATTTAATACACTTAAATTCGGGAATCCCTCTGACTTGAGGAAAAAAATTGTTTGCTACTGTAAAGAGCATCAGAGTCTATGTCCTGGGGGGGAAAAAATTTGAATGAAATTTAAAAGGTATGTAAGTTTTTTTACTACATACATAGTTTATTTTGCGTCCGAACGCTTGAAAAAGAAAACTTCTTTTGCATTCACTTTATATGTATATGATTTGGAGTAGTCTTTCAGATATATCTATTATAAGCTGCATAGGACCGACTTGTGGATAGATACTTGTATAAGTCATTTTTTGCAAGGCGCTTTTGTGGGTCATAACTACTCAGCTAAAAAAAAATGATTAATGCACAGAGGGAAATCTATGGATCGAACATCACATTAAATAAAAATTGATATTTCTGTCCCATCAATGAATATGGATGTTTCATCAATGCTTTTTTGATAAATCACTATTGAAATGGTATCCATATAAACTATTGATAAATTCTAAATAGTTTAAAAAAACAAAAT
The DNA here is from genome assembly GCA_964058755.1 of Campiglossa producta. Taxonomy (NCBI): domain Eukaryota; kingdom Metazoa; phylum Arthropoda; class Insecta; order Diptera; family Tephritidae; genus Campiglossa; species Campiglossa producta. The sequence continues at coordinate 91,169,366 of CAXKVI010000004.1, read as the reverse complement.
TTTATATAATTTGACATCTGGTTTCAGTGAGACTCGAACCATGCACCTGTGGCACGTTTGCCCAGCATTCTGCCATTCGGCTACGGCATATTATACAATTTTTAGAAAAATGTTCAATCATAAGAAATTAAAAAAAATTTGAATTTAAAAACACCGCTCCAACAAGTTGTAATATTGTTAGAAAATCCATAGTAAAAATTGTTGAACTATTGTGATTATGCGTCCCAGAAAAATTTACATTTCGTCCATATATATTAATACGCTGTCTCTACCATTATTACTATGTAGTAAATATGGATATGGATATACCGACAATAGAAATTCATATCACGACCATAGATATTGACGTGCCGTTCAAATATATTAGTATTCTATCCATAAATATCATATCGAAATGGTTGACATGTCATTTTACTTTTTATTGGGAGCAAATAATATTTGATAACTCGCTCATTCTGAATGAATATTGCATCAAACTCGGCGCTATCAATAGCGATATTGTCACAACATTCAATGCATTTCTCTCAGTGTGATAGTCGGAAGCACCTAAGTTTTGCACTGTGATATGTGACATATGTGCCTACATAATGGTATCAAAAAGTGGGGCCTAGATTAATTTACAATTTGTTTTCTTTGGTTGACACATTTTCGGAAACACCCATATCCTATCCATCCAGTGACGTGAAGAATTTTTAATAGGAAAATCGAATTTTCCGAAACAATTAAAGATTTAAAGATCTGATAGGGATGAATCTATTTATCCTCATGTTTCTTCGTCTTCATCCGCTTTTCTTATCTCATCGTTTTTTCTTTTATTTTTCATCTTCCCTATCCCTTTAGGTATGTACATATCTATATCGTCGGGAAAAGCACAAAACCGCACATCGCACTTCTGCTAAACCGCACATTCGACATTTCTGGGTAACCATTCATTAGTAACAAAAAAGTAGGAGTTTGTGCAAAAGAATGTCAAAAAGACGACATTTGAATATGACCCACCACATAGTGGCACGTACAAAAGTCAATCAGTTTTCAGTGTCTCTTGTACAATTTGTGCGGGTTTGCAGAATTGCGATGTGCGGTTTTGTACATTTTCCGACGATATATAGCATCTAAATTTGCTGAAATACATCGTCATCATGATCATTTTCCCTCAACTCTTATTGGGGCATAGAGCCACGGCCACCGACTTGAATCGTTTTCTATTTGGCGCTGTTCTCGTGTCAGGTTTTCGCTGCTGCAGCAGGTTATCGACGTTTCTGTGGATTCCATCGCAATACTTGTCTGGCTAATATTTACGGAAGGTCTTCTGTGAGTGTGACCAATCCACGACCATTTGTGCTGGGTTATTTCTGTTGCAGCTTTATGTTGATTTGTTCGAGACCATAAGTCGTCATTTGATATTCGTTGGGGGGTAGCGAATTTTCAGCATTCGGCGTAGACATTTATTAATAAAACTTGTAGACGTTTCTGAATTAAAGTTGAACTTAATTATTGAATGACCGAGTTTCAAAAGTAATTTATTTTTTGAAATAATAGTCCGGCCAAAAAAAATATTTGAAATAACAATAATTCCTATAGAGCCAAATTTTGGGTTGTTGTTGTTGTGGTTGTTGTTGTTGTTAACAGCAAAAACACTCCCCGAAGGTTTTGGGGATTGATGCCGAAATTGACAGTCTGCGGTACTGCCCGACTGTCGTGGCAGCGATTTGGTATGACCACCTGAACCTCTTAGGTCATGTCATCCCTCCATCCAAGAGGAAGGAGAATATGGGTAATAAGAGGTTAGAGACATCATAACCGTAGATCAACCAGCGCCTCTGACGACCAGTATGCCTACCTCGGGCACATTCTAAACCCTTAAACCACAGGGGCAACCAAATTTGGGTTGAGAGTTTAGGTTCGCCGTCAGAAAGAAAACTTCGAAAGTGCCCATCGATCCCATGTGTGGTAAAAAACTTACATATTCGGAGTTAAAGGCCAAATCATTTTTTTTAGCACAAAAGGGATCGATGGGGACTTTTGAAGTTTTTTTTCTGGGGGTGAGCCTAAGCTTCTAACAAAAAATATGGCTCTGTGGGAACTTTTGTTATTCAAGATAAACTAAATTTACCGGATTTTTATATTATGCTCTAGCTCAAAAACTATGGGCTTTACAAAAATAACTATTTTCATTGTCGATGGGGAACTTCGTGACAAATAAGCGGTAACAGAAAAAGTTCATACGTGACACATATTTTCATATTATTTCTAGCACTAATTTTACAATCTCGATATCTCAGATGTGGTTACTCTAAGAGAAAAATGCTATGAGCATACTTGTAGAGAATTCTCAGGTCTACAACTTGGTCTCAGGTAATTTTTCGAAAAATATTACCGTTTCCGAAAAAAGTCCAAAAAACCTAAAATTTTGACCTATGACCCCAAAAACCTTTTCAGAACACATGGGATCGATGGGGACTTTTGAAGTTTTCTTTATGACGGCGAACCTAAGCTCTCTAACAAAAACTGGCTCTGTGGGAATTATCGTTATTTCAAATGTTTATTTTGGCCGAACTATTTTTGTCTCTAAAATTTTATTTGTAAAGTCTTAAAGACTAACCAAGGTCTAGGTTCATTTGCATTTTTTTGGTAGCTTAAGTATTTTAAACGCTATTACCAAAGGTAAAAGTTTTTCATTTAAATGCTTCGAAAACTCGATTAAGCGAATGTCAGTTATATAACATTCGTAGCAACCCTAATCTAGATGACCAGCAGCCTTTGGAAAAAAAAACTGCAAACAATATACCAGCCAACGCATAGAGCGTGCATTTGGGTAAATTAGGAAATAAGCTTTGGAACGCAAAACGCACATGTTGTACAACATCGCGCCAACTAACAACTTAATAACATAATTTGGTAAATGATTGTCATTACTTATCCACAACAAATAAATAGGCGCATGCAATGCACAATATTTATTTTTATTTTTATGAATTGCTTGAGTGCTTGTTTTATTTAAGTTTGAATACAAAAGTATGTTTGGCTAAGAGGCTGGGGTAAGATCGCGAGGGCTAAGTTAGAAACTTATTTAAATTTGAAGAAGAGTCTCAGCAATTTCTATTGTTTCATGGCTATCCAAGCTCTTCAAAGGTAATTTTTACGGTCCGTTGTTTCATACAACTCTAATTTGGGTACGCGCATGCGTGCCTTGAAAAATTGGGTGCTTTAGGAGACCAATTGCCAAACTGAACCAAAAACGTAGGTACATGCGTTTGAAGAAAAAAGTTTCATAGAAGTTCCAGCTGATATTTCTTAGAATAAAAGAAAAAATTCATAGATTCTAAGAAAATTATTTTACAACTAGCAGACCCGGCAGACGTTGTCCTGCCCAAACATTAACTCCACATCCTTCTTGCCGTCCACCCCACCTTCACCCTTTTCATATGCTTTTGTCTTTTCTTATTGCTTTCTAATTGTGATCCATATCCCTATCGCTTTCTCAATCCCAATACCAAAAGGGCTTAAAACGACTCCCCTTTAAAACTCTCATCAACACCTTTCATTTTAGACCTTCCTAGCTCCACTACTGGTGTACGTCTTTTGTCAAAACCATTCATTTGATACTCATATCGTACTAACACCATCGAGGGCCCCTCCTGTTTGACATTTTGACAAATATCTCAAAAACGGGGTCATATTGAATGAACTCTTTAAAGGTTACCCTAGTCAACATTTTGAGGGACATCTCGAAAACCTTTTCAAATGCCTTTATTTTTTAGCGTATAACCATCTCAAGCTGTTCCAAAATCTGCCTTCCAAATTTAGTTTTATGTGTTAGGTGCAGCCGTTCTGAAAATAGATGTTTGCATAGATGAAGCAAAGTCCAAATGAAACACGTGGCCTTCCCCTTTCGTTTGATACCAATTTTGTGCGAATATTCGAAAGTTTACGCGAAACAACATTTTTACTGATAACTCCGTTATCGATAAATCTATCGAAATGAACCAAAGCCTAAAGCTGTTGTCTTTCCCTTTCGTTTGATATAAATTTAGTGCCAAAATTCGATAGTTTACCCGAAACCATATTTTTACCCACAACTGTGTTATCGATAAATATATCGAGATTTACCAATTTCCAAGTGAAAGCTGTGGTCTTCCCCTTTCATTTGATACCAATTTTGTGCGAATATTTCAAGGTTTACCAGAAACCACATATATTTCTCCATTTTGTCTACCTTTAACTGAACATTTTTTTTGTATTAAAACAACGTTTAATTTTTACTCCCAGCCTTTTATATAAGAGTACATATCGCTCATTTGCTGCAACAACGTCATAACTCAAATAATGTGATATTACAGAAAAAACATTTTTAGTTTTTGAATTGATGTATATTTATATGGGATAAGTAATCAATTCTGTCGCGATGCTGTGTGAAATATTAAAACCTCGGATATAAAACTTTTCCAGTTGATCAAACATATTATTTCCGATATATTAGTGATGTTAACTCAAAATTTGGGTTTTTTGAGTTATAACGATGTTGCAGCAAATGAGCGATATGTCTTGCAGAAATCTAAAAATAAATCCTCCACAAAACAAGTAAGGAAGTCTAAATTCGGGTAAACCGAACATTAAATACCCAGCGGTAGTTTTCATATGATTTTCGAAATATTCTATTTCGGAAGTGGGCGTGGTTGGGAAGCGATTTCGTCCAATTACATCAGGTATACTCCATATTATGTTAGTATACCTTGTACCAATTTCACCGTTCTACCGTAATAACTTTAAAAGTTACGACCAGTCGAATTTTCAAAAATGCCTCACTTAAAAGTGGGCGGTGCCACGCCTACTTTTAAAAATGTATCAAAAAATCATAATAGAATGACTAGGGGGCTCATCCTACCAAACTATATCATTTTAGCCATTTCCGTTACCGAATTATGTCAATTTAGGTGATTATCGAAGTTTTCGATATCGACAGTGGGCGTGGTTGGAGGGCGATTTTATCCAATTTTATCAGGCATACTCCCAAAGCTACTAGTATGCTTTGTGCCAAATTGCATCGTTCTACCCTAATCAGTTTAAAAGTTACGACCAGTCAAATTTTCAAAAATGCCTCCCTTAAAAGTGGGAGGGAAAATTTATGAAAAAATCATAAGAGAATGACCAGGGGGATTCACCTATAAAATTATATCATTTAAGCCATTTCAGCTACCGAGATATGTCAACCTATGTGATTTTCGAAATTTTTTATATCGAAAAAGGGGGCGTGGTTATCATCCGATTTTGCCCATTTTCAATAGCAACCTACCTTGACCAGAAAGTAACCTACAAAATTTCATGCAATATCTCAATTTTTACTCAAGTTAACGTGTACACGGACAGACGGACGGACGGACAGACAGACGGACATGCCTTAATGAACTCCTCTTTTCAATCTAAGAACTTTCATATATGGAACTCTACGTAGTACCGTTATGTGCCGTTACGTAGTACCGTTATGTGGACAAAATTATAATACCCTTGTACTAGTGCTGGTACGCTGAGTATAAAAAGATCAATACATAGGCAATTGGAATAACTAACCACAAGCTAATGCACGGTCTTGAGTTTCTCCCTATACCTACATAGAGCTTTATGAATTCATAATGATTTTTGGCTACTTAACTTAAATTACCGTAATTGTGCGTCAATATTTGTCAAAACTGTAATAACAAATTATGCGTAGCAGGGTAATTTTCAGGCCAAGAGCGTTGACAAAGTATCAAGTAGAAGGTGAACTTATTATTGTGGGATTTTGCACTTGGTGTGAGGCACTTACGACATGTGGCAAACATTTCTCACCCATTTAAATAAAATATTGGATACAAAAGAAAAATGTTTCCAACTTCAATTAATCCTTTCATTTGTATGTACATAGTTGCGTATTCTTATAAGTATGACAACGAATTCATTGCTATGATTGACGACTGCCTTTGTCATATGAATAATGCATAGCTGAGAAGGACATAAATGCAGGACAATTGAACTGAGTCGTATGAGTGTATTTTATATTACAAATGTATGAATGTATGTAGGTATTTTATAAAAAGGCGCGGCTGGAAAAATTCTGATTGGTGACTAAAAAGAAAAATATCTAATAAGCAATTCGGCACGATATGAGCTACTATATCTTTGAACCAACTATGTAAGGGCATTGACAGATGGCTGAACTAATGCGTGATTAACCCTGATCATCCGTTTTGGTGTAGGATTTTTTATTCTCCTAAAAAAAACAAATAATAATAATAATAAGAATTAAACATATTTTAATACGAAAAAACTGAGGCGATCTGTTGGTTTTAGAGATTTCCCAAATTTACTTTCTACTATTTATGTAATAGCGGGCCAGGTCGACGGCAATCAGAATTACTCCTGGGGGCTTATAGTACCCCCCGCTATGGGGAAATGATAGGCCTTCCTAGAAATAACTTAAGAATGTTAACTGGTATTCTTACAGGTCCTTGCAGACTCAACAGCCACATGCACAAACTGGGAATACGGGCAGATGACACATGCCGTTACTGTCATACAACAGCAGGGACTGCAGAGCACATCCTTTTAACATGGGACGCAATTGCAAGAAAAAGGGCAAAATTCCTGCACAACCACAAACCCTCAAGCCACGTGAGATAGTCGGCTTCCTCAAGGATGTCGGCTTGGATGAGGTGTTGTAATATAGGGGATTTTTCGAAAATGAATCATGATGCGCATGCCGCGATCGGATCACATTGCAGTGATTCGGTCGCGACTTGCGCATCATGACGTATTTTCAAAAAATCATAAGACCTTCGGTCGCAGTGCTATCCTTAATAATATACGGTTAATACAACTTTCTAAGTTTTTGGAAAATAATGGATGAACTGAACGAGGACCTTGCGGTTATTTTAAGGCCGCTTTATACAAATGCTTAGGGTCAGTTTACGTTTTTATTGTCCTTGATCGAAAACTGCACAGAATTCAACAACTCGCATTCAAATAGACAAATTTCGATCGATCTTCAATTAGCGATAGTTTTATATCGTTTGGGGTCCTCCGGGGAAAACGCTGCGATAAGAAAAGTGGCATCTGTGTTTGGTGTAGGTGATGGTGATACCATTAACAAAATAACCAAAAGAGTATTTTGGCTTTTTTGAATCTAAAATCCAAATATATCAGCTGGCCTGACACAAAAGAAAGGCATGAAATCGTCCAAGCAACACTTCACGAAATGCCTTATTTTGTTTATATTTATGGGACCGAACTAAAGCTTGGCGAGGCACCGGTAGTAGACCATTCCGCTTATTTTTCAAAAAGTAGGATTTATTCCATAAAGGCACAAGTGGTGATGCTCACATGTTCCGTACGAGTGCGCTGTTTACCCAGGAAGATTCCTTGTTTTCATCTTCTCAATGGGTGGCACGCTCATTACTCCGTTTCGATCAAACTCCCAACAGCTGACTTATTCTAAACAGAAAACTTTCAACTTGTGCCATAGCAGATTTCGTGTAAGGATAGAACACACTTTTGGATATCTAAAAGAGCGTTTTGGCAGCCTCAAATAATTAAGAATACGAATTAAAGATGAGGAGAGTCACAATTTCTGTTCGAACTGGTTTGTGGTTTTTGCATATTACACAACATTATAAGGACCACAGTTGATGATGTAGAGTTTTTAGAAAATATGGACACCGATGAAGGAGTTCAGGATGAACTTTCTCCAAACGAAAGCAGCAGGCAAGCTACTGAAGGAGGTTTGGTGATTAGCTTTACAATTTTGAAAGAAAGTACTTTGGTAACCGAGCTTGCTCGAAAAAAAATCAAATAAATAGGTGGCAACCTTCTAAGTCGCCTGAAGTGGCAACACCCACATTTATTTCTACTTAAACCTCTAACTCTAATTCCACCTCTATTATTTCACCTCTACCTCTAATTCCACCTCTATTTATAATTCCACCTCTATCCCTAATTCAACATCTACCTCCATTTATACTTGAACCTCTACCAAACCTCTTCGTCTATTTGTATTTCTGGGAAATAAAATTTTCAAAATTAGAGATGCATACGTGTACGCATGTATGTATGTAAACTTAATTGCTTTCCTTCATTTCTAATTCCAAAATTTTAAAGTCAAATTCCTGCTTTTTCCATTTGTCTTCAATCTCCAATCTTTTGCTATTAACCTCTGCTGCCATCTTCTTCATTTCCACTTCCGACTCAAATTTCTTTTCCTCCAAGGCAAGCTTCCTGTTTTCCATCTCGATTCGCTTCTCCTGAACAGCTGCAAGTTGGTTTACAGCACTTGTCTTGGAAAAATAATACAGGGCTAAGATATATGTACATTACTTCCGAGGCCCTGCCTTAAAAGCAATACAAACTGGCCTGGGCCTGCGTATCCGCTCTTTGGTTGACCCATTAATTAAAAGGAGAAAATTATAGCCAGGCCCTAGACTAAATTTATCACATTTTCTACTCGGGGAATTTACGTGGCTGCATTTGAATTTCTTTGCTAGCCAATGAATCCTTCCACTATCTGTCTATGCTATTAGTAAATTTCTTTGAGTAGGAGTATGCTTTTAGGCGTTTTAGCTATGTGTTCACATGGCGCCGCTTTTTGTTGTTGTAGTTCACCTATGAAATAGTCCTTTTCTTAACTCGTGAATAATTAATTGGTTCTCTGCGGTCAAAGCGAATTTTGAATAATTTAAGTAAATCGCAATAGCAACAAAGCGTTATACAATATTGCATTGTCCTATTTGTACTTGTTCGGCTTACAGAAATGGCTTCAGCACACACTCACATGGCGTCATTATTTCTTTCCATTTCATTTGTCACATCTCGTCTGTCACGCGCTGTTATATCATGTATATGGCATACAAATCGGGTGGGAGGTGGATAGTGTGCAGTGACGCCACCCCATCTCCGTGAGTAGCCATTGGTATCCTTTTACCGTTGCAGGTACGGCTGTATGCCTTAATAATTCCCATTCGTCCTTTACATCATATGTGAAACCATATGTTGTGCCTGGCTTAATTACTTGTCACGTGACAAAGAAATGTCACACCAGTCCGTTGCACTTTCTTTTGCACTTGTCTTATATTAGGGATTATTTGAAATGCAGTAATTGTGCCACTAACGCTGTTGTATCGATTTGCATTCTCTCCTTTACTTCCAAAGCTTCTGAATGCAGGGTTCGTTTGTGTGGGGACTCTATTTGACAGCTCTTATGCGTTTTGTGCTATTCAATTTTCATATTGTTCGTAATTTTATTTGCATTTCTAATATTCCATTTACTTTCTGCAAATATTTATTTATCATTTTAAAAGCTACTACAGCAAAACACTCGGCAATTCATATAAAACCCACCAAAATGACGCTGTTCGAATTGTAATTTCAATGCAATTTACACAAAAATAGAAGAAAATGCTTAAAAGAAGGTAAAAAGTTACTTTTTTCATGGAAATTTCAAAATAAAAAGTTTTTGTTTGACATCAAGTACCTACACATAAATTGATCTAGGGCGTTCATCCAACTGAGCTGGTAAATTTATAAATTTACGCATTTTGTAAACTACATACATATATGGTTTGATGAATACCCCTATTATTAAGAAAATTTAGGTTTTAAATAAATAAGAAAATATTTTCTTAAATTAATTGCGTGCGTTCACTGAAATATAATGGTGGTGTCCTTTGCTATTCTCTGTTATATACGGATATTTTTTCAGATTCTAATATTTTACTAGATTATTGTCTTAAGATTGGAAATATGGCTTCAAATTCCAATAGTTTTCCAGTATTCTCCTCAGTAGTTTAAATAAAAGCTACCAAAATTTTGCTTAGGAAATACTTACCCCGCAAACATCGACTACCGAAACGTAGGTCGCCTCCCAGTTGGTGCACCCTGGGTAACGCTAAATGACCTACATAGCCTACACGGCTAGTTTCTTGTATTGCCGGTTCTACGAGAACGGTACCAGTACTTGTGCTGTACCCATCGTGCCGAAACGACCCGGGCCGTTTTATTATATCGACCCGGCCAAGAGCAATACACTCGGGGTGACCCTGTCTGACATTTAGGCAGGGCTACACCTCGCTACAACAACAACACCGAAACTCACTAACACACGGAGAGGATTTTTTACTAAAAACAAGGCACAAACAAGAAAATCGAGGAATAATTTTGAACTTGGAAAGTTTTTTCTTAATGTTAAGAAAATCCACGATTTCAAAATTTTTAAATAAATGCGAAAATCTTTTCTCAGTTCTGCTTTGATAATCACTAAAATAAATAAGAAAAGTTTTCCTAATTCTGCCTTGATAAGCACTAAAATAAAAAAAAACATATTTTCCATCTGTAGTATGAAATTTTAATAATCTTTGTTCAAAATTTTCAAAAAATGCTGGGCTGTTGAAGAACAAGTTTTCTTCAAAAGTTTCAATCATAGTTTTTGTTGACGTTCGTTTTTTCTTGATATAAGTAGGTACAGATCAAAAGTCCTTAAGGAACTCCATTTTAATACCTTAACAAAAATTACCACAATATGACTACAAAGTGACCCCAATATGACCATAAAATGACCCCAAAATATCCCCGAAATGATCCCAATATTACCACAAAATAACCCCAAAATTATCCCAATATGAGCACAAAACGACCCCAAAAATATCTCCAAAATGACCCCAAAATATCCCAGAAATGACCCCAAAACTACCACAAAATAACCCCAAATGATCCTACAAAATATCGCCGAAATGATCACAAAATTACCCCAAAATATCCCCGAAATTAGTTCAAAATGGCCACAAAATAACTCCAAAATGATCACAAAATGTCACCAAAATATTCCAAAAAAAAAAACAACAAACTATCCCCGAAATTAGTCCAAAATGACACCAAGATATTCCGAAAATTACCACAAAATGACACCAAAATATTCCAAAAACTACCACAAAATATCCCTGAAACTAGTCCGAAATTACCACAAAATAACTCCAAATTACTCCCAAAATGACTCCAAGATATTCCAAAAATGACACCAAAATATTCCCCAAAATGACGCCAAAAAAACACCAAAATATCCCCGAAATGACCCCAAAACTACTACAAAATAACCCCAAATGATCCCACAAAATATCGCCGAAATGATCCCAATATGACCACAAGTTACCCCAAAATATCCAAATTACTTCCAAAATTACCCCAAGATATTCCCAAAATGACGCCAAAATATTCCAAAAATGACACCAAAATATCCCCCAAAATGACCACAATATGTATGACCCCCAAATGATCCTAATATGACCACAAAATCACGTTCAAATTCTGTTCGTTAGATTTTGACACTTGCGGCGAACGAATTTGGATGAGTCGCAAACAGTAATCGCTTAATTTTTTACATTCCCTTAATTTTGAAGTTTGAGGCGAATGTTACCGGGCGACTCGCAGTCGGTAATACTCCCTGCAAACATCGACTACCGAAACTCACTAACACAATCATAAAAATTCCAACTCACTAATACCAATGAAGCGAAAAAAAAGTTTTCGGTGAGATTTCGGTAGCGCTCCTTAAAAAATACCAATTTAGAAATAAGGTATGTTCAAGGTATTTTTTGAGTAGGTTTTGGGTATTTTCCACGTAATACACTTTGTTTTTACTTTAATAACAGTAAAGTTTCGGTATATTTCCACAATAAATACGAAATTCAAAACCATATCATACTTCCGGTATTTGTCAAGTATATAGCAAGTGAAATACTCAATATTTACCACAATATTTGAAAATATGATTAAGTACAAGTAGCAAGTTACAAAAATATCAATTGATCACTCAAAAATTTTGACTTCATTCCAGAACACAATTGAGATAGGTAAACATCATCCATCAACGAAGACGAGTCGTGGTCCATAATTTTGCAAAATAAGTAAGTAAAATAAATTAGTAGGTAAATAAGTAAAATAAATTTTGAAATTTATTTTTAAATAGGCAATATCATCATCATTGTCATCATCAAGCTGTGTATCGTCTTGTTAAATCATTGTCATCATCAAATTGTGTATCGTCATCAATTTTGTTAAATAACGAGTAAGTAGCTCTTTTTTTCCCAGTCGCTTGGTAGCATATCGACGGCTGAGTGGTAGGATATGGATAGGTACCCAACAAACATTTAGGCTTGAGTTACGTTTGTTCTCCAGTTGAGAACTAAGGGCCTTCTCAAACCTCAAGCGTTGTTTTTCAACACGAGGAACACTTGAGAACCATAGCGTTCTCAACAAAAAGGTCATTTTTTTTATAAGAATATAATATGGGTAGTGAGAGGGGTATTGATAGGGGTAGGGTAGTGATAGGTATAGGGATAGGAGTAGGGACAGGGACAGGGGTAGTGATAGGGATAGGGGTAGTAATAGGGATCGAATATGGATAGGTTATAAGGATAGAGGTATTGATAGGGATAGGGATAGAGGTATGGTTAGGGAAGGGGTAGTGATAGGGGTAGGGGTAGTGATAGGGATATGGGTAGTGATAGGTATAGGGATAGGTGTAGTGATAGGGATAGGATAAGTATATGGGGTATAAAGGGGTTGCTTATTTACCACTCAGCCGTCGATATAAACTCTGAAGACGTCCTTCAACCATTTTATTTTTTTCAGTAAAATTATAAATATAAAAAATGAATAACAAAACAATACAAAATTTAGTTTGTTTAGAGAACACACAGAAAAATTGCTTACATTTTTAGTTAACATGAATCATGTTGAATTAACATGAACGACTCTTGTACGTAAACCAAAAACAATTTCGGAAAATCAACACGAGCATTTTAACATGAAGCGTATGGTTAAAATAACATGAAATATTTCTGCATTAGAATTACATAAGTGTGTACCCCTTACAATAAATTCGGTTTGATTTAACATGAACAAGTGTTGTGGGTAAGTAATTTGTGCAAATTATAGTGTTGTTTCCAAATTTGGTAAGTTTTCCTGCTGAAACACGTCCAAAAATGTCAGGCGTTGGACGGAAGGCCCCTTATCTGTTCTGCACATAAATACAATGGAAGCGCTTTCGGATTATTGATATCGAGGTGAAAACGCGTATTTTTATACCTATCCCGACATTTTTTGGACGTGTTTTAGCAATTTTGCAATTGTTTGCGTAATTTAGAGAGTGTTTAATGACACAAATTTTTGTTAAATTTTCAGATTGTGGCTTAGATGCTGAAAGCTTGTGTCTTTTTCCCAACCACAATGATTAGGACTTACATATACATATGTATATAAAGAAAAAATTTGTTACTAAACTATACAAATATTATATTTTGTTTATATACGAGGTGTTAAATTGACATGATGGATCGTGTTAATTTATCATTAAAATCCTGTTAAATCAACATGATAGATTGTGTTAATTTGACAATAAAATCCTGTTAAATTAACATGATCATCATCATCATTTATTGGCGCTTAACCGCCTAAGCGATTTTGGCCGTTTCGTATCAAAGCACGCCAGTCATTCCTTTTTAGCGATAACGGACGCCAATTGGAAACCCCAAGGGAGTTCAAGTCATCCTCCACCTGTTGTTTCCATCTCAGTCGAGGCCTCCCCCTTCCTCTGCTGCCGAATTCAGGCGACGATAGGAAAACCTTCTGTGCTGGAGCTTCTTTGTCCATTCGCATAACATGGCCCAGCCAGCGGAGTCTTTGGGCTTTAATTCGCTGGACTATGGTCAGATCTGCGTAGAGCTCGTACAGCTCATCGTTAAATTTCCTTCTATACTCGCCGTTGGCATCACGGGAAGGACCATAAATCTTCCGGAGAACTTTTCTCTCAAATACTCCAAGGGCCATCTCATCTTCTCTTGACATTGTCCATGAATCTGAGCCATACATCAGGACAGGTATGATGAGAGACTTAAGGGTCGAATACATAAAGCTTTGTTAACCTCGCCTGACATTTGCTACCTCAAAACTTTGCGTCCAACTTTAGAGGTATGCTACAATGAACGCCTTGACGCTTCTCTTTTATACATTTGTTTTCGTTATTTATTTCTTTGCATTCAGAGTGTTTTGGTTAATTTATTAATTTAATAGAGAAAAAATTAATTAGTTATTATTTCCTCCAACTTTTTATTCTTTAATTAAAGCAAATTCATCAACATCTGATTGTCAAAGCAAGCAAAGCAAGCAAAATTTGAGAGTTTGCCAAATTTTAACCTTGCTTCAACTTTGAGGTCTCCAATTTGCCATGCTTGGTTTAAATACGTATACTGAACTTTTCTGTCAAAGTCAAAGTTTGAGGTAAAGCCAAAATAAAGTTTTATGTAACTGACCCCTTATAGAGCGTGATCTTTGTTCTTCGAGAGAGGACTTTACTTCTCAATTGCCTACTCAGTCCAAAGTAGCACTTGTTGGCAAGAGTGATTCTCCGCTGGACATGATAGATCGTGTAAATTTGACAGTAAAAAAACTGTTAAATTAACATGATAGGTCGTGTTAATGAATTATACAAATATGTATTATATTGTTTTATTTAAGTTAAGTATTCGAAATAAAATTTTTTAAAAAAACCAAAAACGAGGTGTTTTATTGTTAGCAATATATCGTGTTAATTAAACAGTAAAAGCTTGTTGAATTAACGGCGGCAGCCGTGATGTAGCGGTTAAGTGTTCGGCCATCTACACCAAGTCGTGGCGGTTCGATGCCCGGCGAAAGTAACATCAAAAATTATTTAGAAAAACAATTTTTCTAAACGGGGTCGCCCCTCGGCAGTAGTTTGGCAAACTCTCCGGGTGTATTTCTGCCATGAGAAGCTTCTCAGCAAAAAAATTCATTTGCTTTGCAAGTGCCGTTCGGAGTCGGAAACTGTAGGTCCCGCCAACTTGTAAGAAAACTCAAAAAGCAACACACTACAAGTTGGAAAGAGAAGCTCGGCTAAAAATCTCGTTAGAGGTTATGATAACCTGTTGGTATATCGCCGCCATTAGTTTTTTTTTTTTTTTTTTTTGTTAAATTAACATGATCTATCATGTAGTGTAGTGTTATTTTAACATAGTATAGTGTTAATTTAACATTGCAGATCGTGTTAATTTAACATTGCAGATCGTGTTAATTTAACATTGCAGATCGTGTTAATTTAACATTGCAGATCGTGTTAATTTAGCATGAAAGATCGTGTTGAGCTAACATGTAATAGTGTTAATTTAATGAGAAAAATAATGTTGTATCAACAGGAAATCATGTTGATTCAAACATTTGTGATCATGCTAAATTCACACTTTTCCTTCATGTTGATCTAACATGTAGGAACAGTAAAAAAGTAGCTTCATGTTAAAACAACAGTGCGATAGTGTTGAAAAATAATAACCTGAAAAAGTGTTAAAAAAGTGTTGATCCATCATGAAAATTCTTCTGTGTGAAAAATCAATTTTAAATATGGATAACAGAAGAATAAAATTAGAAGACAGTGAAAATATTTGTATAAATTCTGAAAATGATTGTGAAATTGAGGACCCTTTAGTTGTCCCCTTGTGAAAATTTTGAAATCAAAATTTCTAATGAACATGATTTCAAAATTCGACATGCTATAGAATACACAATACGTAACAACGTCCCTCACAACCAGGTAAATGACTTGCTAAAGCTACTTAAAATATTAGGTGTTAATGGATTACCTTCATCTGCCCGAACGTTATTGCAAACAAAAACTCATCTGGAGAAAATTAAAATAAACAAAATTGGAAATGGGGAGTTTGCTTATTTAGGAATACAAAACTTTGTTCGTTCTTATTCTTTTGAATTTTTATCATCCACACAAGAGGTTTCTCTTGACATTGGAATAGATGGACTCAATATTTTTAAAAGTTCTAAAAAAGTTCTCTGGCCTATTTTAGGAGCAATTGTCGGGTTTCCAAATTTTAGTCCCTTTTTAATAGGTTGTTTTAGTGGATTACAAAAACCAAGCAATATCGAAGAATATTTGGGGCAATTTGCCATGAAGTTTCAGTTCTTACTAAAAATGGTATAGAAGTCGGTCCTTCAAAAACTTTAAAAAAATTTCGTATTCGCTTGTTTACATGTGATGCACCGCCAAGGGCCTTTGTTACTGGTGTTCAATCGCACACTGGGAAAAGCATTTGCCCTAAGTGTGCACAACAAGGAAACTATATTTTGAGGATAGTTTGTTTCCAGAAAGAAGTGGGGGAGCTGAGGAATGATTTGTCTTTTAGGGAGAGAAGAGATAAGATGCATCATAATTCAAGGTATCAGAACGAGATCCATATCCTCGAAACCATTAATATAGGAATGGTATCTCAGTTTCCACTGAACCCATTGCATCTTATCGATCTCGGCGTAGTAAAAAAATTTCTACATCTTGTTATCAAAAATGGAAATAAAAGTGCTATGGACCAAAAACTAAAATTTATTGCAAAAAATAAGTCATTTGAGTTCGGCAGGTCATGTAGATCGTTAGAAGATGTTAAACTCTGGAAAGCGACAGAGTTTAGACAATTTTTACTCTATACTGGGATATTTGTTCTCAAAAATTGTTTAAGTGACGATATTTACCACGCTTTCCTATTGCTTCACACTGGCATTCGATTATTATCTTCCGCAAAACACTATCAGAGTGGAGCAAACGTTGCAAAAAGGTCTTAAAGGAATTTGGCATATAAGTTCGAGAATTATATGCGGCACTTAAAAAAAATGATAAGAAAGCTTAATAATATATTACAACAATTGCTCGCCAGAATATATGAGAGAAATGGAATTACTTTCAACTTAAAAAGCAATAAAAGTCTTGGGAGTTTTGATGTAAATCATAACAAAGAAAAAAATGCGTATTGTTTTATCCGAAACAAAGAAGCTTTTAAGTGAACAGGAGAGGAACAGAAGGCGGGGAAAACGGTTATTATAGGCCACTTTTTCCAGCAGGTAGAAAATTTCTTTGAAAGTCCTGTCGAGTCAAGTAAAGCATTAGGAATATTAAGCTGCAGTTGTCTAGATACAGATATTTCACTGTCGAAAAAGATGAAATTTACTATAAATTTTTTTCGATTCCTTGCGAAGGAAAATGTATCCTTATTCCTATTTTGCACCATTGTTTCCATGACTTTTCGCATCGTCTTCGCTTCATTTCTAGAACTTCTCGTTCAACTTAATTTCTTCAGCTTTAAGTTTTAGCTCTTTTCTTTTTAGGACATACATTCTTTTATTTATTTTATGCGTGGCGGTCATCAGCTTTTCGATAGCCGCTAATCTTTCGGCAACTTCTTTATACATATTCTCCTGAATGTTTACTTGCCTTGAAGAGTTGAGTTTTATAAGAACCTGATCTCTTATCTGGTACACTGAACTGAACCGTATCCTGCTCCTCTTCCTCGTGGGCCCGTTTTTGTGACTTTCGTTTTCATTGGACTCGGTATGAGGGGGCTGTTGTTGTTGTTGTTGTTGATGTTATGGTTGCTGTTGTTGTTGAGTACCTACCGGTGTTCCTGATGGAGCCACCATTGAGTCGAATGCCATTAAATTGGCAACGATTTGCTCGATTGGAGACAAACTTTTCAAATGATTTATTCCTCTGCCAGTTGCATTTCGCTCTTTTGTGTTGTGTACGACCTTTTTTTTTGTTTCGAATTTAAGATCTGACAAACCTATGACCGCAACATTGATAATGATATACCGGTCAAAAAATCCCAAAACTTTACTTACCTTTATTCAACCATCAGCATCCCTAGTAGGCGGCCCAAGGCTGTTGCACTTTTCAGCAATGCAAGCTCACTCCCTCCTTGCTTCCAATTTTTCAATGCCTCTTTGGAATCCACGGGCTAATTGAGGACGCTTCTCCAATTCCTCCGCCAACAACGCGAAGTGGGCTTGTTTTCTAACTTTAGCCTGAAATATGTATATAAACTGATTAATAAATAGCATCCAAATATAATAAAAATGCAGCAAATTCCTCTTATCATTTTCTTCTTTTATGTTTTAATTTTTTCAATTAGAAAATTTTTTCAATAAATTTTAGACGACTGAATTTGTCAGTTAAAGAGACGTTGAAAATGTATAACGCCTACTAGAATGCCGATTTGTAATAGATTTTGTAGACGGTTACCTCGTAACGACAAATGTAATGCCGTTTGTCGTAAATTTCTTCAAACGACTCTCGTACCGACAATCAGAATAAAGGTGAATATTTGTAAAAATAAACGGAGAGAATATTTTACTAAAAATAAGGCACAAACAAGAAAGTCGAGGAATGATTTTGAACTTGGAAAGTTTTTTCTTAATATTAAGAAAAACCATGGTTTCAAATTTTTTAAGTAAATACGAAAATCTTTTCTCAGTTCTGCCTTGATAATCAATAAAATAAATAAGAAAAGTTTTCCCAATTCTGCTTTGATAAAAACTAAAATAAATAAGAAATGTTTTCCTAATTCAGCCTTGAATAACAAATTTTCGTTAAAAATTGCCCTTAAATATAACTTTTGGCAGCGACCGTCCCAGTTGTATCTGTCCACTACATTATCCTTTATTTTCGTCCGAAAATGCGATGAAGATGCCCCTTTTTCACAAAATTTTATGATGGCGATGATGATGATGTATTGCCTAAATATTAAAAATACATTGCAAATTTTATTTTACTATTTACTAATTTATTTTACTTACTTTTTTCGCAAAATGATGGTTTCTTTCAGTACAATTCACCTGCGTTGCATTACAATCGGACCACTTTTCGTACAATTCACCTACTTTAATTTACGTTGCACACATTTTTTGGACAATCCTTGCTATAGATACAAAGCTACTATACCTAGGGTGGTATTTTTGAGTGATTGGACCAATCTTTCCTTCAGGGTTTTTACAGAATTTGAAAAGTGTTAGTTTTCGTAAAAAATTTGAAAAGTGTTAGTTTTCGTATGGCACGTCGATATGTCAAGAAAGCAACCTAAAAAGTTTTAAGTTGTGACGGTTTTTGATTTAGGGTGCGAAATGATCATATGAGTGACTTCGGCTATTTGGGAACCAGCATTAACACCGAAAATAATGTCAGTCTAAAATCCAATGGAGAATCCCTCTTGCCAACAAGTGTTACTTTGAGGTAAGTAGGCAATTGAGAAGTAAAGTCCTCTCTCGACAAACAAAGATCACGCTCTATAAGTCTCTCATCATACCAGTCGTGGTGTACGGCTCGGAATCATGGACAGTGTCAAGAGAAGATGAGGTGGCCCTTGGATCACATGCATATAGGTAATTACGTGCTAACTCGATGGTTGATCTACGGATACGATGCCTCCCAACACTCATTGCCCATCTTCTCCTTCATCATGGATGGAGGGATGACATGACCTAGAAAGCTCCACTGATCATACCAAATCGCTACCACGGGAAGTACAGCAAGGGAGTATAGCAGCGTACCGGATTCATATCCAGCCATTGACTGTCAATTTTGGCATCACTCTACAAAACCTTCGGGGAGTGTTTTTGCTGCTAACAACAACATCATGAACTGTACGAGCTTTACGCAGACCTGACCATACTTCAGCGAATTAAAGCCCAAAGGCTCCGCTGGCTGGGACATGTTATGCGTTTTCCTATCGACACCTGAATTCGGCAGTAGAGGAAGGGGGAGGCCTTGACTGAGATGGAAACAACAAGTGGAGGATGACTTGAACTCCCTCGGCGTTTCCAACTGGCGTCAGCTGCCGCTAATAGAGAACGACTGAGGTTTTTATAACAAATGCCCAAAATCGTCTAAAAAAGCTTAAATCGGCACAAAACATTTATACACCAAACTAAACGTACCAAAAATAGACATCCTTAAAAAAATATCACTCACTCTTTTAACATCCGTGTAAAATTCTGAGCGGAATATAATTTTTTTGGCAGACTTGAATTGGGCGCGATGACACCGAGGCTTGAAATTTCGTTTTCCTTGTTTTCCTTTTTGGGATATATGTTGGGTCACAAACATCATCGTCCCCAGTGAAATCTGCTTCGTTTTCGTCATCCATCATTTTATCTAAATTTAAACGGTTTTACTCATACACCCCAAAGATAATATATCATATGTATATGTACATACCCATTAATATAGTTCAATGAGCTCCACACTTTTCACGAAATGTTTTTTTTTTTAAGACATTAGGCAGTTGCCTATAAGAATTCTATTCTACCTTGAATAAAATGGCGCAAGTATGTAAGTACAAAGTGCATTATTTTCATTTATTTCATACTTACATTTAAAATTTATAATGTTGCTTCTATTAATTGAAAGTAATCAAATTTAATTATTTAATTGTTTAATTAATATTAGTTGTTTAATTAATTTTAATGCTTTAATTAATTTTAATTGTTTGATTACCTATTTTTAATTGATTATTTTTAATTAAAAATAATGGGAAATTTTTCGCGATAAACGATTTTTTTGTTTTATTATTTTCTGCATAGGTATACAAATAGATTTTCGGCTCTCGATACTCGCGAGCATCCAAAGTAATAATGGGTGCTTGTAAAATATTTTTTTAGCGCTGTAATTCGCAATCTTGTGCTGTATATGCAGATATTTTACTCCTTTTGGTACTTGCTGTACTATTTTTCTGTTTATATTTTTAACAGTTTCATTTTTTGAATATTCCAAACTTTACGCAAAACCACATTTTGACCGATAACTCTGTTATCAATAAATAAATCGAAATGAACCAAAGTCCAAATGAAAGCTGTGGTCTTCTCCATTCGTTTGATACACATTTTGTGCGAATATTCTAAAGTATTATTATAATAATATATTGTAGGGTAATTTTATGGTTTTCTCAATCACATTTTCACCGAGAACTAAGTTATCGAAACACAGTGCACTCGCGATAATACGAACTAATTAAAACCAGGGCAGTTCATATTTACGAGAGGCTATAAAACTGGGGAAAAATAGATTTAACTAGTTTTACGACACCCATTTCTCATTAAAAATAACAAATGAAACGTATTTTATTCCTTTCTTTTATGACGCAAAGAAAAAACATAAAATACCAATAAGAAGAATTAAATTAAAACATAAAAAGCTCTAAAATATGAACTTTGGAACCAGAGGTTCATATTTTGGGATGTTCATATTATCGCGAGTGCACTGTATATCGAAGTCCAAATGAAACCTGAGACCTTCCCCTCTCGTTTGATACCCATATTGTAGGGAAATTTTGAGGTTTGTGGGCAATCACATTTTGATATGTTATCGATAAATTTATCTAAATATATCGAAGTCCTTTGTGATTTAAGGTAACGAAAAGCAATTGTGTATTTAAAACAATTTCAATCGCTTGGTAATTGTGATAGAAATCAAACTTTTTCAATTCAGTCATAAAATTTTTTCAAATCAATTTTGTGTGGCGACGCTTAAAGAAAATGTTGAACGAAGACGTGCCTAGTGTTAACGATTGCTCAAATATAAGCTGGACTAGTGAGGATATGGATGAATCATCTAAGGATGAGATTCTTAAAAAAGATATTTGCCAAAATTTCAATATATTCAATGGAAAATTCTTTGATATGGAGTTAAGGTGAGCATAATTTTCGAGTGAAGAAGGAGGACAAATTGTCGGCATTAAAACACATCTTTTTTAATATACATATGTATGTATGTATATTTATTTAACATAGGAAAAATACGAAAATAATAAATAAATATTGCATTGTCAACGAGGTCCGTCAAATGCGTCAAGTTTGAAGTCTCTAGCTAACCGGAAAGTTACTCAAACATCGATCGCAAGATTCCCCCTGCGTTTTAAAACATTTAAAAGATTTGCAATAATACCGACCAGCGAGCCACCTATTAGAATTTTGATTTTTACAAATTGTATTGCCAGCGTTCTATCAACTAAATGCCAAGTTTCAAGTTCCTATGTTACCAGGAAGTTAGTAAAAAGTCGATCGTATGATTCTCAACTTCAAAATAGTTTTCGAAATATCTCGATCCGTGCCCAACTTATCGAAATTTTTTTGATGAGTGATTGCATTGTCCACGGGTTCCGACAAATGTGTCAAGTTTCAAGTCAATAGCTTACCAGGAAGTTGATAAAAATAGATCGCATATTACTTTGTCACGGAGTTATGAACTATGTTTCAAGTCTCTAGCTTAACGGGAAGTTGCCTAAAACGACTTTGCAAGATTCCACAAATTCGTATGAAAATTGTGGTGCAAACAAGAAAGCGACTTAATATAAAGGTTGTAAAAAGGAGTAAAGTCGTCAAAAAGGAGGACACAAATTTTTCGGAGGACAATCCTCCTCAAAGGAGGACTGATGGCCACCTTATATGGAGTACACTGTAAGTTGCATATTTATTTCATATCCGATCTTTTAACTAAATTTGTATTCGCAGCCATCAACATCGCAATCATCACAGGGTGGCAGTCAATTGCCCCCTGTTTATTGTGCTTAAAAACACCAACCGTTAATAAAGGAACACGCGGTGTTACATCGAATTTCATCAAACATTTAAAACTGTTGCATCCAGAAGAGCACCAAATATACTCCGAAGCAAAAAAGACGCGATTAGTGGGCAAGCCTTCTATTAAAAAATTTGCGAATGATGTGTTAGACTTTATTATTGACGCAGCGCTACCGTTATCAGTGGTGGAAAATAAAAAATTCAAAAAGCTTTTTAAAAATACCTCAGCCAGAGTACCAACCCGTAAAACCATAACAAGTTTGTTGGGACAGAATTTTATCGAAATGTAGAAAGGCATAATAAAAAAAATTAAAATGGTTCCATATGTTTGTACTACTGCAGACTTGCGGTCATGCAAAACAAGGAGTTTTTTTTGCTACACATGCCACTGGCTCAATGAAAAGCAAATATTCAGTTTTTTTCACAAGACGTCATACCTATTATTAAAGCGCTACCGAAATTTTACTAAAAACTTATTTTTTTTCGGTTCATTAATTGGTATTAATGAGTTTCAGTAGTAGCTGTTCGCAGGGATTTTCTTATTTATTTAAAATTGTTGTTGAACATATTTTTTTTATTCATTTACACAATTTATAAGGCTTAATGAGTCCCCCTAGTATATAATATAAATAGTTATGTACTTAAATTCTCTAAAGTAGCTATTAAAGAACTTTACCTACCATTGCGATGCATCGTGTTAAGCACATTAACAAAAACTTTTTTTATACTGTATCGAATGCAATTGCACCCACTGTACTGAGTTACTGCATTATCGACTTAATCCTTTCAAGTATGTTGCTAGTTACCGCTAGATGGCGTGAGCAGTCGCAATTGCTTGTTCAAATTAACTTGATTTAATAAAACGCTTGCTATGATTTTTTCACGTGCTAAAAACTTAAAAAATAGGTACATATATACAGTAATTTCATATGTACCAATTACCAATATTTTTTTAATAAGTTTAAAAAATAAGTTATTCCAATCCGTGTCAAAATCAATTTGTGCATAATTTAACTAATGAACATTGTCACTAAGCGTAATTAATTGAAGCTTGTTATGAGGAATAGCTGCTCGTAGCAATTTAATTTATTGACATTGTGTGAACTTGCAATTGCCTTTTATGGAGTTAATTCAAGTGTTTGGGTTATGCTCTTTTACCCTACTTCGGCTGAGCGATTTTAACAAACTAATTAGAGGTTTATTGACAGTAAATGCTGTGTAATATATCAAACTTACACTTTGTTGTAAATTGAGTAATTTACTAATATCTGTACGATAAAAAAAAATGCATACAAACTGTTTGATAAATTCAAAGTTACTTGAGAAAATGGTACTCAAAGTTTTAAGTTAAAATTTTGACAATTAATTAAATACCTATATAATCATAATTTTTAGTAATGGCATTTTAAATTTGGATGCTAATTAGAGCAGTACTCTCGATTGCTTTTTTTTTTGGTGAAGCAACGATTTTTTTTGCGATAGTCGATAGTTTCGATAAATGCATTTTGAATAAATAAACTAAAAAAATATTTTTTGGGCAACATGAGTTGCTTTTGTGATCAATCCAAAAATTGAAAAACCCCTAAACAGATGCTTAACATCCGCAAAAAAGATGAAGAAATCATTTAATAGAAAGGCAATAAGCAAGCGACACTGCCCCGACCAACCAAACAAAAGCCATAATCTCAAAAAAAAAGCAAGGATAGTAAAAATTTAATTAATATTTTTTTGCCTTTAATAAATTTTTTTCTAATTTCAGATGGAAGAAAAAAAATCTCTTAAGATAGAAGGGATAGCCTCAAAAGGCAACTTTACTTGTACTTGGCAAAACAAGCCAACAGGAGGTGGGGGTAATGCCCGCCAAAGAAGAAGGCCAAGCGGAGCAAGGCCAAAAAGGCTAAGCAGCCGCCCCCTCCTGTAACGTCAAAAATAATAACGGAGAATATAAGTTCATTACATTTGGAACAAATGCTTAAGACATTATTATGTATTAGTATTGCTACTCGAAGGCAAGGGAAGCGGTAGGGGTGATCGGCGCTGGCCGCGGGATGCCCGAGGGCGCGACCAACAAGGGGCCACGAAAGTACAGGATCTGTGGATGTTAGGGTTAAGCCCAGAACATCCCGATTTATGGAGCCATCTCTTATAGGAGAGCATTGCACAGAATGCGACCGTTGGATGTATATCTTTTTGCAGCAGACACTGCATATCCATTCTCTTGGTCCGGGGTTCGGACTATAAGAAATTGCAAAATTAGTTTAATTTTACAACACTAGTTGTATTTGTCAAAATAATTAATCTCTGCGGCTGGGGAACTTGCTCCATCCTAACTGCGGGGATGTATATGGCTGAAGCAGAATCTACTAACTCCTCGAGTTCTTGTTTTAGGCATTTGAAGTTTTTCTGATATTTCCAGCCTTTTAACAAATCTATTGTTACTGGAACTATTGAGTAGGTAATTATCAACTCCAACCTTAATAGGCATCACATAGCCTGGTCTGGTATTTATTTTGATTGTAATTAAGCGAGTACTCCTAAAAACAATTGATTAGGCTTTGGCTTGGTAAATAATATATTTTTAAAAGAATTGAGGCAGTACAAACAATCAAGAGACTTTGACTCATGATTTTTAAGGAGAAAAATAAATATGAATGGATTTCACATTAATATAGCCGATATACTATGAGTACCTATACAGCAATAGTATAAAGCAATTTTACACTCCGGTCTTAATTAATCGGGACCAAAATTTGACGAAAGGATGGACAATTTTCTACGCTTTCTAAAGTGAGATAATTGTCCAAATGTTTTTAAAAATATGTTTTATAAACTTTTTTGTAAAATAGATAGGTATATTTAGATTCAGATATGCATCTAGATATATTTTTACAGTCAACTGCAGGAATATAAAAAGCGACTATAGTATTTGAAGGGGAGACTCCAGATATGAATCGTGTCTCAAAGAATGATAAACAAATTTAAAAAAAAAAGTTAAAGGAAAAAAAATAAAATTTTATCAAATATTGAAAAAGAAATATTCGAACGAAGCATTTTCGTTTTAATTTTCGAAAAGTAGTTTTTTTTTTAAAACTGGCAGCTCCGCCTACATATATTTTGTAAGGTCAAAATTGCAAAAGTAAACGTGTACAGCTTTTTTGTAGCATAAGATTTAAAATTTTTGGAATCCTGGAGGATCGAATAAATCGTGGAGTTGACGCTAGTCATGGCTCCACGAATATATAAGAAGATAAAAAAAAATGAGGGAATATCATCATTTATTGGCGCTTAACCGCCTAAATAATTTTGGCCGTTGCCTATCAAAGCACGACATTCATTCCCATAAGGGAATATAGGCTGGGAATTAAAGCCAAGTTTTTTAAAAGCAAATATTTTATAAGTGCCCTGTTTTAATTAACCGAGTACTCCCTTAATTTATTTAGTTAAACGAGAACCATAACGAAGAATATAAAAAGTGGCTTACTATTGATAAAAATGTTGAGCCCTTTTCAATTGATATATGATAATAAAAAAAGTCTCTTATTAAGAAAGACATACAAACAATCGTATATAAATCGATGTGTATTTATACCAAAGAATTATGTTAAATCGATCTACTTCAAACGGGTCCGATTGACATCAATATTGCTCCAATTTGGGGAAAGGTAAAGATTTGAAAAAGATATAGTAAAAGGATATAATAAGGCAGTTTCGAATACGCATCTATGCACATTTTCCCTACTGCCTGGGTAACCATGATTAAAGTTACTGTGGATACTATGGGGGCTTGGAGATGAAACACCTGATTTGAAACGTGCCCAAGGGAAAGAGAAACAAAATGAAACGAATATTAAAAAAAGTTTTTAAAAACTTTAGAGAAAGAAGCGGAGAAAGTAAAGCATCTTGACCTGATGCTGGTTGGCAGGCAAATGAAGAGAAATTAGAAAATGAATATCAATAATCTTATAAAAAAAAATTTTGCAACACATTTTTTGTCAGGGCTGGCTTGGTTTTCAAAAAAATTCAAATTTGAAATTTTGTTTTTGATTTCTAAACATAAAAAAAAAATTGAAAACGATACACTTGATTTAAAACGTAAAATATTAAAGAAATGTTTAAAACTTTATTAGAGAAAAAAAGCGGAGAAAGGAAAGCATCCTGACTTGATGCTGGTTGGCAGGCGATTGAAAATAAATAAGAAATTATATTTCAATAATCATTTAAAAAAAAATGTATGCAAACAATTTTTTGTCAGGGCTGGCTTGGTTTTCAAAAAAAATTCAAATTTGAAATTTTGATCTTAATTTTGAAAAAGTTTCTTCTTTAGGATTCATAGCTCATTAGTTAAAAAAAAAACAGGTCAAAGAATTTTTCTTTTTAAATTTTGAAACAGTGTTTTTTTAATTTTCAAGGCTAACTGCGCTTTAAAACACATACTATGAAAATCTATAGTTTTGTGCTTGGATTTGGCAAAAATAAAATAAAATGAAGTAACATAAAAAGAAAAAAAGAAATATGTAGAATAAAACGAAACCAAAAAAGGAAGTTAAATTAAATGAAATGAAATAAAATAAAATGTAAGCTCTGCTGTTCAAATTATCTTCTCCAGTATCAGGTTAACGAAATCACACGAAACGGAGTCGCCTTGTCTAGTTTCGAATGGCTCAGATAGGCCCTTCCCAATTCCGACGGAGCTGCTGGTATTGCTCACAATCATTGGCATCATTGTTTAATAATATAAGGTTAAGCAGTCCGAGACGTTTTTGACACTTCTCGGCTTCATGCTTCCATATCTGATTGGCACTGCTACTTCTTTTCAAAATCGTATGAGAATGGTAGTAAAAACCAATATTCTTAATACGAACAAAATTACAGCAACACTGAAAGCTTTTGAATTTTTTTTTTTATTTTTTTTTTGAAAAATTAATTGTATATTTGGTAAGATTTTTATGGAAATTTATTATTTTTACTAAAATAATAGCAATTTTTCCTGTTCTGCAGCCTTTGTCAGCATACAAATACGTTACCTCATCGCTTGAAGCTGAATTTAAATCAAGAAAAAAGCTTGTGTGCATTCTTACAAGAAGTTCACATTTCACCAAAATGCAGGTTCTGACCTTGCCCTCCGCGCTAGCTCGAATGAGCTTGAAGCCAATAGTCCCCCATCCGCAGATCCTCGAGCTGTTGACCCAGGGTTCTTGGATGAGAACCACATCCAGTCGCATTTAGAAAGCCGAGGATACTTTAGATTTGTGCAGATTTATCTGAAGCACCACCAACATGAGAGCGTTCAGACTTCCTTGACGTACCCATATCGTCGTGGCGTAACTGGAGCCTTGCTGACTGAAGCATCCGAGTCCCCCGTTGCAGCGGAGATGGCAGCGCGCTCTGCATAGCCACGCTTTACGTGGATAACGATCTGACTTACACTCTAATGCACTAGTCCATTGTAACTTTTAAGGGGCTCGAGTGCCTCCTTATTGATGGTGAAGACCACTTGTCTATCAGGCCCTACCGCATCCCCGACCAGAGTGACACTTCAGTCTTGCGTCGGGAGGGACGGATTCATTATCCGCAGCAACGTGAGAATTCTCTCAGCCTCTGCAGGGATGGCAGGAATCCATGCCCTTGCCCTTGGCCAAGCCGGAATGTCATTCCAGTCGACGACCTCGATTTTTGCACCTTTGTAGACTTCACCTAGTCTTGCAGCTGCTGCCTTGTACAGTGCAACAGTTCATGCGTCATCACACTCGACTATTTTAATCTGTCCCTGGTGCCAACCCGCATCCGTGACCGCCGCTGTACCACCCGAAGTCTTCAAATAAACGTCAATAAGAGTGTTACCGAGTTCGTTCCGGACGTGTCGCCACTGGTCTTTGGGGATGGCCAAACGATCGTTGCCTCGGTCAAGAATGCCTATAAGGATCCTGTCCTTAGTAACTTCGGCAAAGCTTGGTTTGCCCACTCCGGGGTGAGGTTTTAACTCCACGTCCGATCTCTTGCGTTTGAAAGGGTTTCCGTTTACCCTCTTTGGCACATAAGTGGTTTGGAAATCCGGTATCAGAGATTGCACCAATTCCACCGACTTCCTGGAACTCGGCCACAGCGTTTCCTGCGAGACTCCCTCATATTTCTTCAGAGTCCTTGCGGCCAATCTTTTCTCCAAGTACGCAGAGCGGAAGGGAGATGTCTCCTGGGAGTCCGGACCCGTAGTTGCCACCGCGGTCGCTCCCTTTGCTGAAAGTGCAGATGCAGCTTTTTTCTCCTTTGGATCTCCGGGGCCATTTCGTGAGACCGCTGCCACAGACGTTAACAGATTGGTTTTCATACCGGCGATTGATAAAAGTTATTAAAAAAGGATCCAATTAGAAACATTGGTGTTTTATAAGCTTATTTCGTACATGTTTACTGCTACCCACAAAAATGGCATGCTTTTTACAGTTAAATTTAAAATTAATTTAATTTTCCTAATCATTTTAAAAAATAAATGTTGAAAAGACAGATTTCCCGAAAATAAACCTGAAATTTTGCGAACGGCGTTCCTTCCTTTTCTACTACAATTTTCTTAAAGGGGGATTTTTTTACCCTTTTTTGCATCCTTCGTAAATGCAACTCTAATAAGGAAGCTATGCCTTGGTAAATGTCAAAATCTGCTTAGGGCGGATTTCTCGACTTCCTGTTAACGTCAAAGTTCACTGTCAGTTTAACAGCCAGTTCATTTTCCCTTTATTTAACAGGAGAATGAACTGCCCGATAAAATTTAAAGTGAGCGTTAAGTGGACGGCTAGTTGAGAAATCCGCCCTTAACCTTATATAATTTAATAATGATTGGCATAGCCGTATGAGCTTTGCGGGACATAGCATCACACAGGCAACTCGTTTCCGCACTGTCAAAAGCGGCTTTGACAAAGAGATGGTAAACGTTGGAATTCTTTGAAATTGCGCAATGCCAAAAGTATCAGGTAAATAGCAAATTTTTGGAAAGCCTGTAGTTCTCGTGATAGAGCTTTTAACATTTCACGCAGCATCGCGATAGAATTAATTACTTATCTCATATAAATACATACATCAATTCAAAAGCTAAAAATGCGTTTTCTGTAATATCACATTTTTTGAGTTATGACGATGTTGCAGCAAATGAGCGATATATGGAGACCGCCGACACCAGTTTACGAATAATATGTTAACCAATGCGGGTATGCAAATAACTACAATTGAGAGATCTTCCAGCGCCCACTGATTAGGCGAAGGGCTCAAAAAGATAATGCGAATAAATAACATACATACATACATATATAAAAATTGGTGAGAATGTTTTTGGACATGAAGAATAATATTTTACTTGAGCACCAAACAAAACCACTTTTGCAAAAATGATAGTATGCATATTAGGGTGGTCCAAATTTCCTTTTTCTGGGATATTGCCACAAACCTATTCATAATTTTGTTCACCTAACTAATCATATTATCTGTGTCAAATTTCAGCGTTTTACTATTAGTGGAAGAGCGTGCTCAACTCGAGTTTAAAATTGCAACATGTTAGGAAAAACCGACTAAATTTTTGAAATTTCCGTAATGTATTCGTCTAGGTAGTAAAGGTTCGACAAATTTTTACTATTAATTCTATTTTTTCTGAACACTTACCAACAATTATATGCCATACTTTACTTTTATATAATAACGTGCAAAAACCCGGTTCCGTTACGAAAAAACCGATTACATTTTTATAATATACGTTACATAGACACTTTAGATGTAAGGTTTCAATAACTTCTGACAACTCCTTCATGTTTTAGTAAACACCACAATCAGCAATGATTAAGCCTTATTTGTCCTTCATATAGTAATGTAAAAAAGTTTTTTTTAATGGGTACCCGGTAGGGATTCCAATCCCGGGATCCCGTTGTTTTTTAAGTCCCGAAAATCCCGGGATTACTAGACCAAAAATTCGGGTTCACCGAAAATAAATTTTTAAATACATTTAAGTTATCTTGTATTTATATATGCAACAAATTCAGGTCCAGGTTAAGAGATAACACTATTAATGCAATAATTTCTTTAAGATCACACTTCAAACTTCAGAAAAAGTAATTTTTCTCTAAGTCCAATGCAATTTTTATTATTACTATGCATACCTGAATTGTCGGATACCAAATGGAAACAATTTAATTAAAAAAAAAAAAACATAACTATGTACCTACGTAGTTTTCGCCACTATCGCTTCAGAATTTTTAGTAATTTATATACATAAGTCGTTATTAATGTACGTATCAAATACATATGCTATTTGTACCTGTGGAACAAAAAAATTTTACCAAATTTCTGAATAAATATATTTTATTTACAAATTTAAAGTAAATTTGTTTTGTTCTTACATATCGTCGGAAAAAGTACAAAACCGCACATCGCAATTCTGCAAAACCGTACATACGTAGCCGCATAAATTTTACAGGAGACACTGAAAACTGATTAACTTTTGTACGAGCCACTATGTGGTGGGTCAAATTCAAATGTCGTTTTTTTGACATTCTTTTGCACAAACCCCTACTTCTTTGTTACTAATGAATGGATCCGGGTACCCAGAAGCCCTGGTAGGCAAATCTCATTTTTGACAGAAATGTCGAATGTGCGGTTTGGCAGAAGTGCGATGTGCAGTTTTGTACTTTTTCCGACGATATGTAAGTCGTTGTTAATCATATATGTATGTACGTATTTTGGCTATGTTTACCAGTAGTACCAACAACTTACGTTTCAAGTGCCTGAATAGTAACTTTGAGTTACAAATTGAATGTTACTTTTCGTTCGTTATAAAAATGACTCCCTTAATAAATACATACGAGTACAAACATACTTAAATGAATTACCATAATGTACCATTTTTAGCAAAACAAAAAAAATTCGGGACAATCCCGGGATTGAATTTTCAAATCCCGAAAATTCCGAGAGGCTAGAAATCTCGGGAATTGGATTCCCTAGTACCCGGTACGGAAAAATCGATGGGGGGAGGGTTTGGTGGAGGGCATTTATATATTTGCTAAGTAACTATAGGTAATTTTCTTGGTTTTTTTCGAAACCGAAATCGTTTCAAACCGTCTGACAACATTTTTATACATAGATCGTGGAGTTGACGCTAGTCATGGCTCCACGAATATTTAAGAAGAAAAAAAAAGAATGGGGCAATATAGGATGGGAACTAAAATTACACGAATGACAGATTGAACACAATTTATATCAAACACGCAGTGGAAACAGTTGGCAATTATTTCAAACCCAAAACCTACAAACACGGTGTTTGTTTTTGGTGGAAACGCCATATAATTAAAGGCAAATTTAAAAATAAATAATAAACAAAAATTGTCAAAATGAATTTTAATAAAATTTGGCCAGTGAATTTGTGTTTGTGAAATTTGGTTTCGAGAATAAGTGGTGTACTACTTCATTGGATACCTTTTTGGAAAAAAAAAGAAAAGTGGCCGCAAATGAACTGAATTCACCGCTACTAGTATGTAAGTTTACAAAGAAGCGGTGCCGCTAATGACGGTGAGTGTAGCGGGCGTTATATAGCGAACGTTACATGGCTGCACCGCTTTTCAAGGAAAACAGCGCTTAACCGTGTACTCCTTCAACAACCTTACTAGGGAGAGTCTGACAACATTTTTATAGATCATGGAGTTGACGCTAGTCATGGCTCCACGAATATTTAAGAAGATAAGAAAGAATGGGGAAATACAGGATGGGAACTAAAGCCAAGTTTTTTAAAAGCAAAAATTTTAAAATGTTTTAATTAGCCCCTTAATTTATTTAGTTAAATGAGAACCATAACGAAGAATATAAAAAGTGGCTTAGTTTTGATAAAAATGTTGAGACCTTTTCAATTGATATATGATAATAAAAAAAGTCTCTTATTAAGAAAGACATACAAACAATCGTATATAAATCTATGTGTATACTTCAAACGGATCCGAATGACCCAATCAGAGGAAAGGTAAAGATTTGAAAAAGGATTTAGTCAAATTAACTACTTTCTAATAAGGCAGTTTCGAATACACATCTATGCACATTTTCAATACTGCCTGGGGAACCATGATTAAAGTTACTGTGGATACTATGGGGTCTTGGAGGTGAAACACTTGATTTGAAACGTGTCCAAGGGAAAGACACACAAAATGAAACGAATATTAAAAAACTTTTTAAAAACTTTAGAGAAAGGAGAGCATCTTGACTTGATGCTGGTTGGCAGGCAAATGAAAAGAAATGAGAAAATGAATTTCAATAATCATTTAAAAAAAACTATGCAACACATTTTTTGTCACGGCTGGCTTGGTTTTCAAAAAAAAAATTCAAATTTGAAATTTTGTTCTTAAAAAAAAGTTTTTAAAACTTTATTAGAGAAAAAAGCGGAGAAAGGAAAGCATCCTGACTTGATGCTGGTTGGCAGGCAATTGAAAACAAATAAGATTTCAATAATCATTCAAAAAAAAATGTATGCAAACAATTTTTTGTCAGGGCTGGCTTGGTTTTCAAAAAAAATTCAAATTTGAAATTTTGTTCTTAAAAAAAGTTTTTAAAACTTTATTAGAGAAAAAAGCGGAGAAAGGAAAGCATCCTGACTTGATGCTGGTTGGCAGGCAATTGAAAACAAATAAGATTTCAATAATCATTCAAAAAAAAAATGTATGCAAACAATTTTTTGTCAGGGCTGGCTTGGTTTTCAAAAAAAATTCAAATTTGAAATTTTGTTCTTAAAAAAAGTTTTTAAAACTTTATTAGAGAAAAAAGCGGAGAAAGGAAAGCATCCTGACTTGATGCTGGTTGGCAGGCAATTGAAAACAAATAAGATTTCAATAATCATTCAAAAAAAAAATGTATGCAAACAATTTTTTGTCAGGGCTGGCTTGGTTTTCAAAAAAAATTCAAATTTGAAATTTTGTTCTTAAAAAAAGTTTTTAAAACTTTATTAGAGAAAAAAGCGGAGAAAGGAAAGCATCCTGACTTGATGCTGGTTGGCAGGCAATTGAAAACAAATAAGATTTCAATAATCATTCAAAAAAAAAATGTATGCAAACAATTTTTTGTCAGGGCTGGCTTGGTTTTCAAAAAAAATTCAAATTTGAAATTTTGTTCTTACAAAAAGTTTTTAAAACTTTATTAGAGAAAAAAGCGGAGAAAGGAAAGCATCCTGACTTGATGCTGGTTCATTGTGTAGTATAACATAAAGTGTGAAATGTAGCTTTGACAGAAATGTCAAAATACACTTCAACGTCAACCAAAACACACATCCATGTCAAAAATCTGGGTTACTATTGTGGTTTCTGCAAACCAGGGTTTTGTGCAGGACTGTAAAACAATGAGACAGGGTTCTTGTTTGCAAAAAAGTGTTGCTGTGTTGCACAACTTTTTTATTCCAATTTGTAAGGAAATTTTTAAGCGAATCTTTCAGCTTACACTTTTATCACATTTTGCAAAAAAATACAAAACTTAAAACGATTAAATTTTACAGGAAAAATTTTAATGTTCGAAATAAGAAACCAGAAAATTAGTAACACAATTTTTTTAGACAGATTGTTTTTAATTTATTAAGCCAGGTACTAACATCAAAGCCGTGGAATTTCGCCAGTATAATGCAATTGGCCTGTCGTGAAATGTTGTTAGCAGTTTTCATTTTTTTTGTTGCCTTTTACAGTACGTTTTTAAATAAAGATTTATTCTAAGAAGTAGCAAACCATTTCTGAAAAGAGAGTGCTACAAGTTCAAAATGTAAAATAAACTTTATAAATTACAACTCTACAGGCTGGTTTTCATTAGGTCAAAAGGTGTCAAATTTCATCGACTTTATCGAGATTTGGTTGCTTATTTGGTAATTGTCTACTTTAGCTGTCAACTGCTAATAAATTAGCTAAAATTATGGGAGGAGGCTCAAAGCACGGAGTTTGGCCTCAGGTCACGAATCCGGAAGCGCTTTTTTAATATTTTGCTTCTCTGAGGAGATATTTGCTATCCAAGTTTCAAGTTTTCATGTGGTTGTTGTATTTACATTAGACTGCGCCTAAAAACGTCCAAAAAGTTCGTATCGTGGCACGGTTCAGGCAACACCCCGGACTTGGGATGGCGTAGCCCAGCTTATTTTTTTTATAAGCGCGGCCGAAGGCCGCCAGCTCATTGTGTTCTACACAAAAATACCATGGATTCCGCCCCAATTTTGGTATCGAACGCGGGTAAATTTTCGGTTTTTTTACCATAGCTTTTCACTGAAACCAAAAATTAAAAAATCGCTACCGGATTCGTGATCCTGAGGCCAAACCCTGTATTTCGAGCCCCCTTCCATAATTTTAGCTAATTTATTAGCAGTTGACAGTCGATAGAAATTATCAAAATTTGACCTAAGGAAAACCAGACTTAGGAAGTTTTCAACCATTATTTTTCACCTTATTTTATAAATTTAGAGAACTATTACCTCTTTATTTACTACTATTTTTTTACGCAATCGAATGCAACTCGGAGCTAAATGATACTATTTTCCAAAAAAGCAACTCTGATCATCAGGTGTTAAACTCACTTTGAAAATTTGACGTCTATGCAGAAGATTCCACACTTGTACTGATACACAATGTGCTGGTTGGCAAGCAATTGAAAACAAATGAGAAGTTAGGTTGCAATAATCATTCAAAAAAAAATGTATGCAAACAATTTTTTGTCAGGGCTGGCTTGGTTTTCAAAAAAAATTCAAATTTGAAATTTTCATCTTAATTTTGAAAAAGTTTCTTTTTTAGGATTCATTACTCCTTAGTTAAAAAACAGGCTAAAGAATTGTTCTTTTTAAATTTTGAAACTGTTTTTTTTTTTAATTTTCAAGGCTAACTAAAGTTGAAAGTTTTGTGGTAGGATTTGGAAAAAAATTAAAATTAAATAAAATAAAAAAATTAAATAAAATAAAGTAACATAAAATAGAAAAAAAAAGATATAGAATAAAACGAAACGAAAAATTGAAGTTAAATTAAATGAAATGAAATAAAGTAAAATAGTTAACCAAATAAAAAAAATTAAAAGAAATTAATAAAAAAGTAAAAACCTAAAATAAAATCAAACAAAATGCAAAGAAAAATTAAAAAATTGTAAAAAAAAAAAATTAATTAAAAGAAATAAAATGAAATAAAAAATAATTAAAATAAAGTAAAAGAAAAAAATGAAATAATATAAAATAAAATAAAATCAAATAAAATTAACTTAAATGAAATAAAAAATAAACTTAAATAAAATAAAATAAAATGAAACTAAATTGAATGAAATAAAATAAAGCAAAATTAAAATTTTGTTAAAAATAGAACAAAATTAAATAAAACAAAACGGCAAAAAGTTAACGAAATAAAAGGTAAATAAAAAATTAAAGATAAAATAAAGGCAAGGGGAAAAATTGTAGAAAAATACTGAAAATAAAGTTGAATAGCGGAAAGGAACGGAAAAATTAAAGAGATACCGAAATCAAGTTGGCTCAAAGTTCAATAAGCACCTAAGTGGATATTGGATGGGTGGTTTTTCGGAGACCATATCTATACGGTGGCCATAAATTTTTTTTGAAAAAACAGAACTCTTTTTACTTAAGGCTTGGTATTGCCTTCACGTGAAAATTTCGCTACCCGGCTATCAACTATTTGGGGTTACACTCTCAATATTTGGAATAAAAAAGTGTTTTTCGTGGTGTAATCATCTCTTTGCAGTAAAAAATGTTGCCAACGTCTGTGAAACATTGAAATTGCAATCTCAAATAATTTCAACCAAAGTGCATCAAGAAAGTCATTTTTTAAGTATATTTTTCCGTTTTGTGAATAGTATTTCTTGATGGTGAGAGACATTTCCTTGTTAATTTAAAACCTACCATAACCACGGTTGCCGTTTTGGCCGAAATGTACAATTTTTGGTACGAATTTTTTTCCGGGTACGGAACTTCCAAATTTGGTACGTTTTTGCCATTTTAACGTACTCAAATTTTGATTTCGCTGAAGCACTTGACCGCATTAAATATAAACTAAATTATTTTTTAAATATTCTGAAAGATTTTAAATTTTTCATAAAGTTTTGAAATTAATGAGCAAACTAAATTTACAGAGCTACTCATTACATTTGTTAAAACAGGTTGCCGGCACAAAAAAGCAGAACAAAAACAGAACATTAAAAAATTCTCAGATAAAGCGTTTTTGAAAATTGTTTCGAAAAATACAGAAAAGTTTTCATGTAAAATCAACACTTTTAAGACTTTTATTTTTATGTTATTTTAACATGAAGCTCATGTTGAATAATTTCACTTCGTGTTAAATTAACATGACTTCCATTAAATTAACACGAAGCTCCTGTTGAAAAACTTGACTTCGTGTTAAATCAACATGATTCTGGAATAAGGAATTGATGGAAACTTGGTGCCAAGTAATGGAAGACCATACGAAACAATCTATTACAAACCCCATCAAAGCAATGTAAATCAAATTAAAATTGTTTCCCAGATCTCATTTTAATAACGAATAATCCTGAGGCGAACCTTGCTTTGTTGAACAAAGATTGAAACTAAAGCGCACCCTAATGCAGATTAGGATCAATGAATTTACAACCACGTAACACAGTTTAATAGCCTAGATGATACGTAGTGGCATTCGCATAAATACTACAGCCACGTAATGTAGTTGTACAAAAAGGATGCAGGAGTGAACAGTACCTACGATGAGAATGTAAAGACTTCTACAAGCTACTGAGAACAAAGTTAAACTGTATAACTACGTATGTCAAGGCTAAGTATTGAATGGGACATGCGCTGCTTTATAAATTCCAAGCTAAACGATGAGCATGACAGACAGATAGACGATACTTGCCCAAAACAAACGTAAACGAAATGGATGAACTACTCATCGAATGGTGGGATGCGTGAGTGAACGATTGGAAAAATAATTTGGTTAGTGAGTTTGCAATTGGAAAATAGTGAGGAACGAATGCCCGGTAGACAAATACGTGCAAGCACAACAATTCGAATAACGTATCGAGATATCGCCGTCAGCTTCAACGTGTACTCACGAATGTCTTAAGTTATTTGACGATCAGCTTTTCATTCAAAAGCTTACCAAACCGATTGGTTCACACACGTACAGAGACGAGCAATGCGCTGAGCTTCTTGAACGTACAAACCAGCAATGCATTGTTTATAACCAGCCCGTCCAACCGTCAGCCATCCATCTTTTGGAGTGAAGGCAATCATGCGAGTACATTGTGAGGCTGTGAGAGGGGTACCTACAAAATGTTGAGAACATGTCTTCAAAGTTTACCGACATGGCAACTATGCCTGTTTATAAGCACGATCCGCCCGCTTATTGCATGGACCGAAAGGCAGATGAACCAACTGCGAGGCGTGCGTGTTTGCAGCAGAAGAGCTTATGCGGCTAACATAGCTTGACACCGGCCGTGGGGAATTATGGGAATTTCCTTTTCGTTAATCCGCATTGTGGTTGGTTGTGTCTTTGCGGCAGGAGACGACGCATTCACTACGTGTGGAATGCAAAGTTTTTCGTTAAATTCATTGCGCAACATTGCTGCGCTGAAGCAGCAAAGTTGGCAGTACTCATTTTCACTTCACAAATAGGTACCCAAGTAAGTATATACGACCGCCATTGCATGATCTTCCATCGTCACGACCCTCAAAAGTCTGATGCCTCGCAAAAGCAAAAGAAGCCATCAACAAAGTCATTTTGGTGACAGTGCCCCAGCGTTCAACTATTCAAGAGTCCAATATTATCAGTCCAAGCAAGTCTGCGCTACGCTTGACAAACTCAATGCCGTGTTCCTTTAAAGCGCAAATGCAATGGCGCGGGAGAATGTCGTCATATCGAAGTTACTTCCACCTTCCAAAGCTGCACTCGCAACTTGGTTTGTTTGTGACAATTTCTCTTTGATGAATGCGACTAGCGGCCTCACTTCAAAAGAATCAAAAACCACCAGTCAGGTGAGCGCATCCGCTAGTCGACAAAGAAACCAACTCGACAACTAGCCTGTCAAACAACCCAGTCAATGTATGGGTCACTTATCGCTGTGGCTTGCCATGGAGTCACCAGCTTCGGCTCAACCGCAAGCGGTATGATAAGAATTTTTTGGCCGGTGCATTTCGCGCGGTCAATGCGCGCTGCCTTCCTACCACATTCGTCGTCGGTTGCGGCTTGTTTGTTAGCGGTTTTGTGCGAATTTATTGAATACTGCTCGCAGTTATGTGCAGCAACGCATTCGCTTCCTTCTATGTGTATATGAGGGTGGGTTAATATTTTTATACGTCGTATGAGATGACTAAAACCCACCTCCCGATCCGTGTTTTGGGTTCAACGAAATTGTTCCACGGCAGTCGGGCTAGTACCACAAGGTGCTAATCCGGCACCTGGTTCGCATGTAGGTATTTTCGGTCGTATACTGACAAGATACTTTCAAGCAGGGTTGCCACCATCGAATCCTTTTAAGCGAAAAAATATTATTTTTTCAACCCACCCTAGAATGTGTGTACCTAACAACAAGAACGAGTGTGGTTCATGCCGGTCGCTTGCACCATGTCTCGTCAAAAATGGCAGTACAACCTGGTTGAAAGCTCTCAACTAACGATAGTATTGATGAAACTAAACATATTTGCATGCCTGTGTGTTTGTTTTTGTTTGTGTAAATTAGGAGTGTTGTTGATGTGCATTGAAGGATTTGTGGCGGTTTTATTCAAATTAATTGAACATTTCATTTGAATAGTGCTGGAATTTGCTTGTGTACCTACTCTTGGCAGGCATAGCTTTTGAGTTGGCTGCACACATGTCCCATGCTTCCCATGAAATGCAAGACATCAATCCCCATTTGGGAGGACACTTTTTATGGCATGAAAGTTGGTGTCGCAACATTCATTCATTTAAGTGGGAGAATGTTTTGCAAGAAAGTTTGACTGTCGGCATTTGCTAACAAGCAAATTCAGAAGCAGCATTTTTTTCTAGAATATGAGAACGAACGGGTCAGAGAATATGCAAATAATTGGCATTAAAGGAAGTCGACTGGTTCATTACTAATGCTTTTGTAGCGGACAAGGAACTTTGCTTAGTGAACAGATTAGTAGCTAGCTATTGATGATTGGAATAGGTACAAACGTTTTCGGATTATATCGACCAAAATCTGGATCTGTGCTACCCTTTATGGGAACAGATA
Source organism: Campiglossa producta (assembly GCA_964058755.1). Taxonomy (NCBI): domain Eukaryota; kingdom Metazoa; phylum Arthropoda; class Insecta; order Diptera; family Tephritidae; genus Campiglossa; species Campiglossa producta. The sequence continues at coordinate 91,129,730 of CAXKVI010000004.1, read as the reverse complement.
GTGTAGAAAATTACCAAGCAGAGGAAAAGTACCAAATTTTTAAAATGCCATAAACTCCCACTGCTCTGACAGAACTTTGCAATAAAGGTATTTTTATTATCATGGGTTAAGGGTAACTAGTTGCATAGCTAAATTTTTAGGGAACTGCATCGATAATACTGAAAAAACTTAAAATTTGTATCACGAAAAAACCGGAAAATGTCCCAGGAGTCACACTCTTTAACCTTTGTAAAAAGTTTCTAAAAGCTAATACTGATCTTATTTTTAAAGAATATGGTACGATGTAGTATGTACTTTCGATCATATACAAATTGTAGTTCAAAGTTGAACTGTAAAGCTAAAATTCGTTTTCGTGCTCACAAAGGTGCAAAAAAGGGATTTTTCGGTTTCCCAGGAGTCACACTCACTTACTGAGTAGTTATAAAGCTATTTGTTGTTATTTCGCCAATTCTTTTAATGCATTTATTGTATTGGATATTTATCCATATCGATATATATATTTCATAGCAATTGAAATCCCAATGTCGGTTTATTAAGTCAAAGTTGACTAAGCTCTCGAGTCAAATGTCCCAGGAGTCACGATGGAATGTCCCATTTACAATACTTGTATTTGGTAAGAAAAAGTTTCCTAAAAAATATTTGAGGGGAAGTCATTAAAATCCATAGCCTTGTTGCCTTTTTCCGGGGGCGTCATTTTTCTTGTTTGCACGGGTAAAAGAAAAAACTTCAATTTACTTTGTATCGAATTTCTGTGGAAATTTCCCACTGGGAAATAAACTTGTTAGTTTATTTAAAGAAGCAGGCGGAGTTCAAAAGACAAAATTTAAAATTAAAAAAAAGTGGAGCTGGCTAAAATTTGAATTTAAAATTTTTGCCAGCTCTACTTCTTTTATATTTAAAATTTTGTCTGTTGGACTCCGCCTGCTTTTTTAAATAAACTACGGTTTTTATAGTTCATAAATTTTGTGGCTAGCTATAAGGGGAAAACTTCAAGCAAGTTTGTGGAATTTTTTAGTACTGTCATGCATTATAAATAGTATTATATTTTAGCAATACTTGTTAACATTAAAACATTAGGATTTATATACATTGTTATAAAAATTCGGCTAGAAAAGAAATGGATATTAAAATTAACTGTTACGATAAATTTTTTGAGTATTTAATTTAAATGCATTGTTAAAATTTCATTCATTTTCTAATTTATTTAGAATATAGAAAGGATAAGATTAGTATTTTTTTAATAAGATTAAATATATTGTTAAAATTTCATTCATTTTCTAACTCAATTATAAATATAATTAGAAAGAATAAGATTAGTATTTATTTACAAGCAAGTTGTTTTAAAAAGGAGAATACAATTTTGAAATGAAAGTCAGAGTGGTTTAGAGCATAAATGCACTAATTTACACAATTTTACGCTCTAATAACTAACTTTCATTATAATTTTACATTCTTCTCCTTCTTTTTAAAACCACTTGTTTGCGCCGGTTGTGACTTAGGAAGACAAACCTCCTTATGCCTTCCATTATTACGTTTTTCGGGGTACTAGCAAAAGCCTCTGTATAGAAAACATAACTTATTGTGACTTGCAAAAAAAAATTACTTATAAATATTTACCGAAAACCTTTCTCACAACTTGCAAGCCTTGTTCCCTCTCCCTTCGCAATTATAGTGGAAAGCTAAAGGGTCCGCGAAAATGCATCTCAGGACCTCCTTAAAGCAACCTTTTGCTCCCTTCATTTTCAGTATTATGTTGAGCTAAAATATATATAATACGCCTGGATCCTTAAGAGCTCCTCCAAAGTTATTAAATCATCCTGGGATGCCAGTGGAAGCATTTTTTTCAATTTTAATATGTTCCTCGCTTATGACATCTGCGGTGATTTTGCAAATATTTTGGTGAACCCTTGAGGTCACCATCTTGCATTCGCGCAACAGCACCCTTGGGCTTGGACCTCTGCACGATCAGGCAACTGCAATATTAAAAAAAGAATAACTATTCCATTCACAATAGGCTTGATATTTTTTTGAACTAAGTAGCTAGTGAACTATATCTTTTAATTCAACTAGTTCGTTAATTCGTTCAGTAAAGTGAACTTAGTTTTTCTGTGGCAATTTTTCAGCCGGCGCACCAAACAAGTTTATTTTTTTAACAAAATTTTAATTTGGTTCTTGTAACAAATTAAAATTAATTTAAATTAATTTTTTTTGTATACCTGTTCTGCGAGGGATTTCTCCGAATTATCCACCTTACATTCAATTCTTGCCAAGACGCTCCTCACCTCTCGTAGGTATGTCTTGCTGGGTGGGTGCAGTGTTTTGGCCTAGCGCAGTAATTTGGGGGCCCGCAATATTTTGGCCGAGCGTAGTATTTTGGACAAGCGCAGTGTTTTGGCCCAGCGCTGTATTTTTGCCGACCGCAGTGTTTTGCGATAGCGGATCGTTTTCGGCCTGTATTATGCTTTCGCCAGGCTCCAGTAGGAAGCGCTCCTCTTGAGGCACCGCAACCGCGAAACGTTAGATTAAAAAGGATATAGAAGACATATGCTATAAATACCTTTAACGGCTCTGCTACTCGTACACGGCAATTTGCTTTCCGCCGGCACATTTTGGTATTTTTCCTCTTTTGTCTAGAATGTCCCATATAAACTTTTTGGTTAAGGGAGGTGTTCATATAGAAAGTAGGGTACCTGTTAGCAATCAGTTCAATAACTTAACCGGGCTATTCTTTTCCAAGGATTAAACAATTTTTTTAGAAGAAGCTACAAATTATGTCGTGGTCGTTGACAGCCCCGAAGGTAAGTTTTAAAACCAAGTCGATCTTAAAAAATCATTTAACTCATTCATTTTCATAAAAATCGTTATACTAACGATAGTTTTTACCAAATCTGAATCTGTGAGGTCTTTTTGCTGCAAATGTACCACCAACTCCTCCAAACATGTCACTTTTTTCCGAAGACGCCTTTTGGCATGTCGCAATTATATTATTATTTTATTTTTTCTTTCCAATGTTTTATTCACCAACATCATCGCGCGCCTAGCTTGGCGAGGTGTTGCAAAGTCATTTTCTCGAATGTCACCCACGAATCTTGGCTCGTTGCAGAGACGTTTTTTTGGAGAAGCCAACAGGCAGTGGTTGACGTGCGATATCGTTGACCATTTTGGCAAAAGCAATGTTGGAAACACATTTGCTCGAAGATACTTGCCTATTGACTATCTCTGTAGTCAGTGTCTGTGAAATGTTTGGAGCAAACATAAAATAATTGATCCGGCGTTCCCGATATAGCGCAAGCACGAACTCAAATTGTCCGTTGCTCTTCATTTTTCTTTGCTAGTCAACTATTTAGAACGAAGTAAAGGTGGTAACTCACCAAAAATCGCAAATCTTGAATGAACTGGGGCACTAGGGGGTACTCCAATACATCTTCTAAGGGTGTCAGCCAACAATTCTAGACAATTACTTATTATAACATTGCGGAGCGTTAGCCCAAGTAGTACTACCATATTGTAACTTAAATCGAACAAAAGCCTTATAAATATTCATAGCAACGTAAGTATGTTATGAGTTTGTGGTCATTAATTTGAGAATCTTTTAAACTTTGGTGGACTTTTGACCGTTTGGGAATAATTTTTCTTAAATTATGCTGTGTTTTTATTATTAGTGAACAAGATGGAAAAGCAACAACAATTACAAGCTACCCTGATTACGTAATTTCGGCCTTGCTCAAGGGCACTTATCAAATGGCTTTGTGTTTAGAAATTTTTCATCACCTTTTGTTGGTCATCGAACCAAGAACCAAGGGGATTAGGAATTTCTAAGCCCGCAGTGTGTACCTCTTACACCAAGCTGCGTTGAAATTATTGCCAGCCTTTATCCATCATGTTCACTTTGTATGTATTCATTTTATTCGTTTTTTGTTTTTATACTACCTTATCGACAACTAGCAACTTTAGGTAAAAGCCCAGCCTTAATAGTGGTCAGAAGCTTAACCAGATTAGTAGCTTGAACTATCTCCTTTTTAACTTTAACAACATGATCATTTAAAGTGCCACTAGAATTAAGGACCCAACCAACAACCTTAATTTGTCTCACTTGTTCAATAATACTATTACCAACACGTAAAGATAAAGAACACCTACCCCCATTTGCCATATGCATTACCTTTGTCTTATTCATGTTAATATCCAAACAAATCTCATTACATAAATCCTTTAATTCACAAATTATCAAAAGCACCTAACTGAGTCCTTTCCACAGAAATAAAAAGAAAATCATCTGCAAATTGAATAATATGAGTATTGACATCTGCTAGAAGATGCAACTCATTTAAACACATAGCTGTCGATTTATATTTCCTATATTCAAAACATCTATCAGGAATAATACGATTAGTTTCAATAAATTCTGTCAAAAAGTCCTTAATCACCATTTTAATACATTTAATCATAGCAGAAATTAAAGAAATAGGTCTTAAGTTAGTAATCTCATCTAAATTAGCCTGAGCTTTAGGAATAGGCACAACTGAAATCTTTCTCCACGTATCCATAATTAGATTTTGATCAAATTGACCTTGTAAAAGCTCCGACATATCAGAAAACGTATCATGATACAGCGAATTTAACTTTTTATAAGTAATTGTATCTATACCACCGGCAGTGGACTTTTTCTTGGATATTATATCATGCAAACGTGCAAAACCTTCATCAAATTCAATACTTGTTACACCTTCCAACATGGTAATCTATCAAGCATAACACTAAGTGGAGGACTCTCTTTATTAACAATTTGATTACATAAAAATTCAAAATACGGCTCATTATTTTCAGATATCTACTGAGACGCAGTATTAACATTTAAATTTTTAACATTATGAACAAAAAACCAAGCCAAGGTTTTAGGTTATTAGCTTTTTTAGCTTCCTTCCCACTAAGTTTCCAATCTTCTAACAACCTACAAGCTTCATCTAAATCCTTTCTCCTAGCTATCATTCCACCAAGCTTTGGGAACATGTTTAAATTTATTAAGATTAATCGTTGCTTTCTTTCTAGTCTAACTTATTTTCTGAGACAAATCATCAACACTAGCTACCTCCTTTATTTCACTAACTTTTTTCAACAAAACATTTTTAGACACAAACAAAGAAGGTAATTTGGAAATATCTTTAAAATCCAAAATGATATGACAATGGTGACTGCCACCAACATACATACGTTTAAATATCCAATCAATATTAGACAAAATATTAGTAAATGACATATCCAAAACAGTACATCAAGATTGAATTAACATAGTAAGTTTTAGATCCATCATTTAAACATATAAAATACGAATTTTCCAAACATCTAAAAAGAATTTTACCTTTAGATGAATCCAAATTACCAACCCATCTAATTAAACTTGCATTAAAATCACCTAATAATAAAACATTCATTTGAGAATTTAAAAAGGAAATAAGTTTAGCAACTTCAGAATCAAACAAACCACTCGAAATATTAGACTGAAAATAAGCACAACAAACAGTTAAATTTTGAGAAAGATTAGTTGTTTTAGCAATAATAATATCAAAAATATTGTTATATTTAACCCTTCTAAACTTCAAATTTTTGCCACACCACCATAACCATCTGCTCTAGTCTTTTTAATTAAATTCAAATTAGTTAATTTATGATTAACAACATTATCATCATGAGAAAAAATCTCCTATAACTCAACTATATCAACATCATTATGATTCAAAAACAAATCAATATTAGATTTGTTTGCTTTTAAACTTTGACAATTATATTGAAGAAGTCTCACCATTATTATTTCTAAACTTCGCCATCCTGTCCTCAAGGGACTCAACACCTCCATTATTATATTTTAATCCAGTAACAACAGAAATGATTGGATGATCCATATTTATATTAAACCTTTCACATAACAAATTAATTAATTTATCAATATCAGAAACCTTAGACCAACCATACCTCTCATAGCAAAGAACAATCGGAGTTTCAATTCGTTTTTCCCTTACTTGAAAAGAATTACTCACCTTTACCGGCCTCTTAGCAACAACACTAAACTTTTGTCTAACAAATCTTTTATTAACCTCATAATCATTATTAATAGAATTTGGATCCGAATTTTGCAATTTTGGAAAGCTAACAACATCATCCAATAGCTCAAATCTATTAACTGAATTCAATTGAGAGTAAGTATTCAAAGCCTCTTTTTTACTAATATTTTTAATAGTCATGATCTCTATTAAATCATTTTCCTGCTTCCACTTAGGGCAAACCATTCTATTCAAAGATACAAGATTCACATCCCCACAAAGAATACATTTAGGATTAACACATTTATCAACACATCTACCCTTAGCATCACATAAAATACAACTAGGAATTCTATTCCTTCAACTAAACCTGTAGTGCGATTCACTAACTCTTATCGTTTCCACAAACGAGATTTTTAACCTTATCACAAATGGTTTGTTTTATCACATTTGCGATTCACTAACTCGGTTTTAACAACACTAGCTAAGTATCTATTTATGGTGAGAAAATATGGCATCTCTTGCAATGATATGTCAAAATTTGCGAAAAACTCAAAGAGGAATCGAAAAAAAAAAACAAAGCAAAAAAAATAATTTAGTGTCGTTTGCAGTACCTTTTTTTTTGTGCAGAAGTGGAAAATTTCGAAATTTGTGAAAATAAGCATAAAAATAATGGCATCCACCACCCAGCAAGCTGCCAAAAGAAGTCGGACGTCGAACGAGCAAATGAGGGTGCTCGTGGACATAGTTTCCGAAACGGAGGGCCTGGCGTCCGGACGTTTCAAGCGCCTTCATGGTAAGTTGGACCATGAAAAAAAAATTGAAGGAGGTGACGGAGAAGCTCAACGCAGTTAGAGGAGCTTCCAAGACCGTTGAGCAATGGATTACAGTAAGTAGTATATAATTTAATATATGTATAATAATAATACGTTTATCTGTGGCTTATGGTAGTTGTTTCCTGGTATGACCAAGTTTACCACAATTATAAAACTGTTTCGCTGTAAAAAAAAATATTAACATCAACAGGAAGACAACACCCTTCAAAAAAATCTTAATTGTTTGTGTTGGAAAAAAACTGGTCCTATAATTTTTGTCCCTTTTTATAATTCTTGAAACTTTCGTAATCCTAATATTTTTAACACTAACATTTTCAAAAAGACTAGATTCAGAACAAAACCGCAGGAGTCCCTTTATAATTTAAAGAAAATATATTAACCTTATTATTCAAACCCCCAAAATTGAAAACATCAGTCTTAACAGCCTCACCACTAACACTAGCCACACCATAAAAGTGATTTTCAGCATTAACTTCCATAGTACCAGCAAATTCACCACTAACAGCTACTTCATTTATTCCACCAATTTTATTTTCCACATTTGTGGTTAAAACAGAGCTACATTCATTGAAAAAATTATTCTTCAATAAAATATTTTCAGTAATCTCAACTTTTTTAATTAAGGTTATATCATGGACTCCATTTTTAAAACCAACTGGTTCAATTTGTGAGGTTAAGTCCTCCTGCAAACTATTACTATTAACATTAAAATCCAAAATCTTATTATTACGTGCAATAATACCCTGAAACGGAGGTATGTTGCTAATCTGAGCAACCCTTTTAGAATTTCTTCTAGAAGCACCAACCTTCTAGAAGCACCAACCTTCAACTTTTTAGAAAAAACATCACTTTTTGGAACACTAGAAAAAAGCATCTCCGAAAGCTTATGTTCATCCAGCTGACACCAGAACCTCCAGCCACCAGGACTCCAGCATCACTATCATCTTCCAACGTCGAAGCGTCACCTCAATTACTTGAATCCAGAAAAAAAGCACAAAAAAGTAGGAAAAACCCACTTCTGGTAAGAACACAAAGAAAAAACTAGTAATTAATTAATTAAAAAGTCTGAAATTAACCATAAGAAAAATTAATAAAATTTCTTATAAAAAAATGAAACACAAAATGGCGTCAACAGCCAGGTATCACACGAACAGCACGATTGAAAAAACACTCTTCGACTCCACAAATGTTAAAATCAACAACTGATTAATATTTTTTATAAACACTTTTGACCTGTTTTTTTACAACTAAAAAAATTGATTTAAAAATTTTTTTCTGTGGGACAATGATGGAGAAATGTATATTTTGGGTACATAGACTCAAATTGGCAATTCACAAGATGTCTTATTGTTGATTGCACTATTTTGATAACACAGTCCTTGTGAGCATTATTCAAACTGAATAAATGAAAATTGAAAAGAAAAATATTACGTTTCAAAACAAAACAAATTGAAAAGCAAAATAGCACACTTGATATACATAGGTTGCTCAATTTTATTGTGCTATTCAATTTTTATATGAGAAGTTACAGCATGGAAATTATGACAGTTTTAAACTAATAGCAGATACGCGAATAGGAGATCTTGTGAATTGCCTAAATATTTATAAGTATCTGTACTCTGATGTTGGTGCTTACTAGCAATATAGAAGTATTATATATGTATATGGAAAAAGGCGACGGGGCAGAATTGCCGAGCACAAGCAATTCGGTACCGCTCTCCCTTCTCCGTCACTCCCTCTTCTACACATTTCGAATTGCGGCAATAAAACTTGTCGTGTGTAAATCTAGTCTAAATAGGATAATTTTTAAGAAAATAAAATTGAAAGGCCCGTTGTGATACCACCAACACAAGGAAAGTCAGTCCCGGGACCCGGCCATATGGAAAATCCCTGAGTTGTTGTGATTTTCCACATAGCAGAATCCCGGGACTGACACTTCTAAACCGACACCGTTACTCCTCCTCGAACCACTTAGATGACTTTATGAAGGCCATCAAGTTCTTTATGTCCAGTTCCGCGATCTGGCTTAGGCTATCCAGGAAGGGAACTCCCAAAAAGCGCGTTCTCGCGCCGCTTAAAGCCGGGCAGTTGCACATGAGGTGCACCACTGTTTCCTCCTCCTCATCATCTTTGCAACTCTCATCTTCTGAATATTAAGTAATTGTATTTTTCTGAATATCAAATGGAAATTCTGAATATGAACTGTAATTTTCTGAGTATGAAATGGAAATTCTTTTTCAGTTTATATTCAGAAAGTTGCAATTTATATTCAGAAAATTACAAATGATATTCAGAAAGTTAAATTTGGTATTCAGAATTTCCATTTGATATTCAGAAATATACAATTAATATTCAGAAAGTTCCATTTGATAGTCAGAAAATTAAAATTGATATTCAGGAAGTTACAATTCATATTCAGAAAATCTCTTTGTAGTCCGCATTTGAAATTTTTTCATATAAATTTGGATTTCTTAATATCAATTGTAATTTTCTGAATATAAATTGTTACTTTCTGAATATAAACTGAATAAGGTGTAGTATCGTTGGGAGTATGCCTGATGATGGTCATCCCCAATTTCGATATCGAAAATTTCGAAAATCACATAAATTGACATACATAATTCGGTAACGGAAATGGCCAAAATGATATACACCATTTTATAGGTGAATCGCCCTGGTCATTATATCTAAGGTAATAAGCAATAACAGCCTAAGTCGACTTAAGAAATTAGACCAGTTGAAATTTTTGCTGGCGAATTTTTGTAACAAACCTGTTTTATAACTAAAGCAAACGTATTGGATTTAATTGTTTGTAAAGAAAGTAAAAAAAGACCAATGAAAGTCTTGAAAAATGTCTCGATGGTGCTATACAAAATCACTAGCAAAAATTTCAACTGGTCTAATTTCTTAAGTCGACTTAGGCTGTTATTGCTTATGACCACAGATATAATTATTTTTTGATAAATTTTATTTTATTTAATTTTTTAAACTTCGACTGGTCATAACTCTTAAACTGATTACGGTAGAACGATGAAATTTGGCACAAAGCATACATAATAATATCGTTGGGAATATACCTGATGAAATTGGATAAAATCCCCCTCCAACCACGCCCACTTTCGATATCGAAAACTTCGAACATCATCTCCATGTCCATAATTTCGTGGTAGTATGTTATTTCGTGATATTTCTATTTTTTCTTTCGAACAAGGAATTGGGGGAGTTTTTTTTTTAACTGAAAATTTCATAATAAAGATTAACTTTTAGGGATAATAATGGATATTTTATTAATTTTTTAAAATTAAACCTATTAAATGACAAGCATTATAAAGTTGCAAGCTCAGAAAATAAGCCTGTTGTAGGGAGGCCTCTTAAGGAAATTGTTAACGAGTCCAGTATATTTTGTTAAGCCTGTAAAAATTGTATCTTTCAATTTTTTTATGATGATAATTTTTTTGGTTTTAGTGAACATTTCTTAAACGTTTTTATCATTGTTAAATTATATAAGGTTAAGCAGATTTTGACATTTGCCAAGCTTCCTTATTAGAGTTGCATTTACGAAGGATGCAAAAAGGGTAAAAAAACCCCCTTTACGAAAATTGTAGTAGAAAAGGCAGGAACGCCGTTCGCAAAATTTCAGGATTTTTTTTTCGGAAATCTGTCTCTTCTACAATTATTTCTTAAAATTATGATGAATATTAAATTAATTCACGCTAATCAGCTGATCGATATCAACAATGGCGTGGCGATCACCAGCAACCAACACAAATTCAACAACGCACCATGGCAAGCGGTGAAATTCTCAATAACCCTATAACCGTCCCCGTATATAAAGGAGATTTAGTGCAGAACAATATCATTCACCTTAGGTGAGTCAGCGGCAGCGTCGCCCTTTGGGCTTTTTCCTCCGCTGGCTAGCTAAGTGGAACCGTCAAAAAAAAAAGAAAGTTATTTCATTCGGATCGAATTACATGATAAGGCCCCTGGCTATGGGACGGGTTGCGGGTTCCAGGAGAGCAGTTGTGCTTTAAGCATGGTGCCCCCCTCCCCCTCGACCTGCAAGCTATGCTAAATGGCATAGAGCCGGTACACCGCCGCCCCTCTCTCGTGATACCTACCTAGGTAGTGTGCGAATACGAGTGGGGGACGTAGGTGTCAAGCGCCCTGGGAGAATCTTCCTTTTTAGTTGGGTGAGTCGGTGGAGTCTTTGCCTTTACGACTTTCTCGCTCCATCGACTAGCTAAGGGGAAATATCGTGCTGCTCCGGCGGCGTACCGATTTCCACTTAGCTCTGGCCGATTCTGGTACGCCCTCCGCCGCGTTACTTCCGCTGTCCAACCGCCGCTTGCCAGCTGGGCCACTAGTCCGTCCGTGCCTACACGGAAAGCTGCTTCTCCTCGACGCCTTAAGGCCGTGTGTGTGTGTTCGATTTTGATACACAAATAGTGTGTTATTACTTAGTAGGACCTCTTCTGGCCTTGGACAGACTGAGTTTACCCCAGCTTTCGACAAAACCCACCTCATAGACTTCTTTTTAATAAGTGTTATCGTTTAGCTTAATAACTATTTATAATCGGCAAATGCAAATGTCGTTTTTGCACCCTCTGCCGTGCTCTGAGGTAGAGTTTTCTGGCGCGTTTTTTTTACGTGGTTTCTCCAGTAGGCCTAGTCCACGTCTCCCCAATATCTGCTCGTCTTTGTGCTATTAAATGCAATATTTATGTTGGATCTGGAAGTAAGGATTTGCGTGGGCTAATTTTTTGCATTTTTTTGTGTCGCTTAATCAGTTGGTACATGCGGGTTTTGTAGAAAAGTTTCTTGACGTCCATGGAAACATTTATATGCTTTGAACATGTCACAAGTGTATGTAGATATTTTTTGCTGCAATTGATCTTATCAGCATTGTACGTTTGAAACACTATTTCTAGCTTTTTAATGGTGTTTAAAAATTCGTGACAAGGTTTGGTTAGTCACCTCTCGAGCGCACGTCCATATAAATGGCTGATTCCTCCCCACATGAAACCTGTTCAGCCAGTCCCAACTTTCGTATTATGAAGCCCGCAATGTACTCCTACGCGTCTTCATGAAGATGGCTTATGTCCGCGCACTGATCCATCTCGCTGGGAAAGGCTACAGCCGGAATTTCAAACTCTTCGTACAGAGCCTGTTCATCGGTCAAAAATTCATTTAAATTGTCTTCTGGCATGTCACTGAAGTGGATCCACTCGGTTTCGTCAATATGCACATTTCCACTTGCGGCTAAATGTTCAGTATTTCGTGCTAAAAAAAAACAAAAGACATTCTAATAAACCAAATAAGAGAGCGTTTTAAATATTACCTAGGAGATATTTGCGCAGTCTGTACTTAAAGCTTTGGGGACTTGGATTATCGTGCAGGCCACCCTTTGCACGCATCGCTCCGAAAAAGTTTTCAAGCACCGAGAGAAATGCTTTGGATGTTTCATCAATTCCACTATTGATTGCGACGTATTTGATGCAACATTCATTTCGAATTGAAGTTTTGTCAAATATTATTTATATACTAAAAAATGTTGATGCTACTTTAACAATTTCCTTTTGATAAACCCTTATTTATATGATATATCAAACTATGGATTTGGAATCAATTTATAATTTTATACTTTGACAATAGTAAGTTAATAAAAATCTTCATTTTTTTGAAATGAAAAAAACGTCAAAATATTATATCAAAAAACAAAAAACATTCAAACCCAGCAAACATGGCTCAACTTTTTTCAATTTTTCTCCAACCTTAGAAATATTTTGATAACTTTGTGGTTCTCAAGTTGATACCCAACATCATTCTCCAAGTATTCTCTAACCTTTGAGATATTTTGATAACTTTATAGTTTTCAAGTTGACATGTTGGATGTTCTCCAGTTTTTAATATTCAAATTAAATTTGAAGAGCTTCGATTGAAATTTTGTGTAAATAAACATTTAATGTCAAGTAATTAATGGCGTTTTAAATTATAAAAATCGTGGTTTATTTTTTTCGGTGTTTCTCTTCAAAGTCGCATTCATACTTTGAGTCCAATTAGAGAATCTTTTTTGAGTACAAGTCTAGAACTATCCCTTTCTCGACTTGAGAAACAGCGTTTTTTTTTCATATAAAAAATGCTCCTTTTGTCGAGAACGCTATGATTCTCAAGTCTCTTCCGTGTTGAGAATAAACGTTTCAGGTTGGAGAAGCACCTTAGTTCTCAACTTGAAAACTAACCTAACTCAAGCTTAACCGACCGATTCTGTGTTCTTGATAAATTTGTCAATCTTGATAAATAATAAAGAAAAAATATTTTTATCAAGTGTTTTTGAATTTTGCGTGTTGTTGTTGTTGTTGTTGTTAACAGCAAAACACTCCCCGAAGGTTTTGGGGAGTCATGGCGAAGTTGACAGTCCTTGGCCGGATATGACCCCGGTACGCTGCGGTACTCCCTTGCGGTACTGCCCGACTGTCGTGGTAGCGATTTGGTATTTGAACTTTGCGTCAAAAACAAATTTTTATTTTACTCAAAAATATTTTAGATAATTTTTTTTGACGCAGAATTCAAAACAGTTGATAAAAATATGTTTCCCTGATTATTTATTTATCAAGGTTGACAAATTTATCAAGAGCATAGAATCGGCCGGCAAATGTTTGTTGGGAAATAAAATATTTATCTGTGACGAAAAACAAAATTAAAAATGGAGCAAGAAAATTGCGCAACAACGGAATATATCAAGGAAGTGCAGCCGGCCAAACGGATGCGAACTGATGATAAAAAAGAGGTAAGTAAGCATGTCTTAATATCTATCAAAAAAACTTATATTTTTTTATTTGAGCTAGAAGCTAAGGACATTGTTAACGTCGTCATGCGTAGGGAAAATGATTTTGTTCCGGTATGAAGATGCGCAGATCCCCAAAGTGAGAGCGAGGAATTCTCTTGCAAACATTATTATAAGGGAAGAATTTGCAGCGAATCCCAACAAAGTGTAAGTATTTTAAAAAAGATAAGTGGACTTCAAAAAAATTCTTTGAAATTTACACATTTCTTTTTTCACAGCATCGATACCGCAAGGTTTAAGACCCTTTCAGAAACCATTGTAGACCTGTTTCCAAAAGAGGTTAAGGTAATTTTATTTAATAGATTAATAATCATGACAATTCTAAACAATTTTTTACTAGTGAATCGGTGCAAACCGTTTTACTTTTTCATACATTTTTGCTCACAAATTACATATATGAAAGTGAAAAAATCCGCAAAGTGAGAAATTGTTTAGAATCGGCCTGAATGTTTATATATTCATTTAATAATATTTATACATTCAGGAAACTTTTTACATACCAGCACATACTGTTGGGTCGTCGCGGCAGACGATTTTAGCTAAGGGCAAATTGTGGAACCAATTCACAATGTTTAGCAGGGATTTGCGGGCTTGTTCATTGCGCCAACTAAGACCTGTGGAGCAATTACTCAGCTGTACACCAAATCAAGTCAAGCTGCCAGAAATCACTGCAGGTATAGTAGTACATATTTCCACCATAAATAATTTAAAAAAATAACTATTTCTAATGAATTTTTTTAAGGTTCTGAAAATATAGAGGATTTGATTTATTTTTTGAAAACACACCTGGAGCCGTGGCCAATAGTGACCGAAAATTGGAAATTAACTGGCCCTACGAGGCACCATCAATTGTGCAAGGAGGATAGGTATGAAAAGATATCCGATTATCTGAACGAATACCCAGTATTACAACAACCACTTGGCTACAAATTGGTAAGCTAATTTTGGGGTAATTTTACGAAAAATAACATTTCGTGACCAGTTTAGGATCATTAGGGTTTATTCGGTGTCATTTCGGAAAAACGGTGGAACAAATGCAGAATAGCTCCATCTCTCTAAAAAAAAATAGGTATTTTTTTTATTTATTTGGAAAATTTTCTAGGATCCCCAAACCACCCCTTGGTGTGTGTACCTCCATTTTTATAACATTTACTTTTGATATATAAAATGTATATCACATTACCTATCGAATGGTATAAAAATATTCAAAATCCGTTAAGTATGTTTTGAGTATTTTCAATTTCAAAAATGCAAAATTTGAATCTTAATAACTTTTGTATTTGTTGTTTGCCCCCAAAAAAAATTTACAGTTATACTCAGAATAACTATTGGTGATTTCGTTTCATCAATAAAATGCGCATTTTTGTTACACTCTTCAATTTTCCGTCTTCGTTTGCAAAATGAAGGTAAAACGTCAAACATGATATATTTTCGTTTCCTAAAAATGTACACTTCAAAAGTGTAAAAAACTCACACTTTTTACCCTCTGAAGCTTTGACAGGGTAGCTGGTTGCACTGAAAATTTTATTTCATAGATAAATTTGGTGAAATAAATTGGATTTTGCAATAACAATTAAATATGGGTGAAAAACGAAACCTAATTATTCAAGCACATAGCATAGCAAACGGGCAGTGTTTTATGTTCGTTTTATCGATAACAGGTTCATGCAGAACGGGTACACTTTTATCACATCTTTATAGTGTTCTGTGCAAGAGTGTAAACATGTTCAACGTGAAAGTGTACATTTTTTTCGATGAAACGAAATCAGCATATATCTATCGATCCCTATACTTTGTTTTTTATTTTGGGAGTTGGAAAGTTTGTTTACATTCGGGTGAAATCGGATGAAATCTGGTAGCTCATTTAAAACACATGTGTGTGGATGTGTATTTGCTGTCGGACGACAAAAGTCGGTTGCGTGGTTTTCAGAATTTATATTGCTTTATTTTGGCATTCAAAAACGCGGGTGCGCATAAAATCTTGTGTAATAATATGATTGTCAATAGGAAATGCATCTCTGTGCTCACATTTATGTTGTCAAAATTTCACCCAAACTCTGACGTTCATCTTCACCACGATAACTGCCGGAATTTACCATTGCTGTCAAAATTTGCAATTTTCAACCCAAGGCAAATTTACAAGGTGGTTTCGGGAACAAATATGTAAATTTCCCATGTATTTTGTTTTTGTAAATCGGATGCGAGCTGTCAAAATCCAAATTCGCCTTGGGGGTGAAATATGAATTCGCCTTGAGCGCCATTGCTAAAACTTGAATTCGCCTTTTAGCGCAATGTAAATAAAATAGAAGCAATTTTGATAAAACATAAAAATAACAAAAAATTAAGTAAAGTGGATGCTTATTTGGAACCGGAAAACAAGGAAGGACTTAAATTATGCCTTTGTAAGTATATTATAATAAAGTTAAAGCAGAATTCCAATGCAAAGAGCCAATGGCAAATTACGCACGTGGACATGCTACCATTTTAATGGATACTAATATGGAGACAACATTTGATGCGCACTCTACTTCCAGGGAACAATTAAGAGACATTTTTGCTACGATGGAGTCAGGTGAAATAAAGAAACATGAAGTTGCTGAAAATAGAATTACTGCAGGGGTAATTATACAAGAACCGGCTAACGCGCTCAAGGAGCTTATTGAAAATAGGTATGTTAATATATTCTGGGTGGTTTTAAAAATTGTAATCTATATTATCATTAACACTTGCAGCCTTTTCGGCGAAGCATAATCAAATAACTGTGAAATCTGGTGGTTTAAAGTTGCAGATACAGTACAATGGTACCGGCATACGACGTGACGATCTATCAAGTGACTGAAGTGACTGAACGTTTCACAACATAAAAACTTGCACCATTCGAAGATCTTAGTAGCATATGAACATTTGGATTTCGTGGTGAAGCATTGGCAAGTATAAGCCATGTAGTACATTAAAGTATACGAACAAAAACCGCAAAGGAGTCCTGTGGCTACAGGTAAATATTCGACTTTGTAAAAATTAATCTATACACATTTTACCTATTCCAGAACCACTTATGAGGACGGCCAACTGAAAGGTGCCCCTAAATCCTGTGCTGGCAATCAAGGTACAATTATTATAGTCGAAGATCTCTTCTACAATATACCACAAAGGCGGCAGTGCCTGAAATCACCAAGCTAAGAAATATAAAAATGTACGATGTTGTTTCCAAGTATGCTGTGTATGGCATAGCATTTATACTTAAGAAATTTGGTGAAACACCAACGCTGCGTACAACTCGACGTAATATGCGTGAGGAGAATATCGGTAGTGTATATGGAGACTCAAAGGTTAGTACACTTTATTGGTTATTATGTTGATCTATAGCTAATTTTTTTTATATTTATCGTATGCGAAAATTATCGTCCTGAAAGATATGTGACACGAATGATGGATGATGTGCAAATGATTGTCAATGCAACATATTCAAAAGTAAATGATGAACTAATACCGTTTGTGGTGTGTGTCGATTTAAGAGAATTTGATGCAGTTATGTCATATAGCTTAATGTAAGTAGGAGCCTTTTAATTTCACTGTGCAACCAATTCAGGGTCATTAGATAGGTTCGAAATTATTCCAACTTAAGCGCGGTACGTAGATCACAAGAAAATGCTCTTTAAGCTGCATCTTGCATCCGCAGATTTGAGCCAGGAAGGTTTTCTTGAGCATTCCTTGAGGGAGTCAAGAAATGCTCAAGAAAACCTTCCTGGCTCAAATCTGCGCATGGAAGGTGCATCTTGAAGGGAACTTTATAAAGAAAATCCTAAGAAAAGTCACATACAAACTTTTAACCAAACATAACGTCAAACTAGGCTTGCAGAGCAAAAATAAAAAAATTTCTTGAGAGTTTTCTCGTTATAACTGAAAATATCTGAAAAAATCTCTGAGAAACGTGGGGAATCTTGCGATCGATTTTTGGGTAACTTCGAGTTGAGCTAGATAATTGAAACTTTGGCCATAGTTCAGAACCCAGTGACATTGCAATATTCGATAAAAAAATTCCGCTAGGTGCCGCAGGGATCGAGAAATTCAGAAAATTAATTTAAAATTGATAATCTTGTAATCCATATTTAACTTAAGGCTGATTTACATGAGTAGATTTATTATTATTACGTTATTTATGTATAATTCAAATTAAAGTATATTACATATTTATGTCTATTTTCTCAACAGGATATTATAAAATACGTCCAATGAGCTGTTAGCAGAGATCGAACAAAAATATTTACAGTAAAAAGTGGCATGGTAGTATACAAATGCAGCCGTAACAAATGTATGCGACGATGGGGCACAATTATAACGCAAGTTTGAGTTATAATTTTTTATTAAGTTTTGTAATTAAAGGTACATATCGAGCCCTAACCGCGATTTTGGTGTAACCAACAAAATTTTGAAAAACCGGTTTTTGACAGATATAGGTAATTCTGTTTGTTTTAAACGTTTCCACAAAATATCATAACCGTAATAAGTTCCATTACAGAGATAAACCAAAAGCAATTTTGATGTAAGTGACATTTTGCATACAAATTTTTAAAAAATTGAAACTTAGAAACCTTCTCCTGTAAAATTTTATTTTTGTTGGTTACACTAAAATTGCTGTTAAAACAATTATTTGTATTTCTGGCTAAACAGTTAGGGTATTCACGTGAGCCTGCATATCGGTTAATCTGCTTACGTTCTTATATTTACAAAATCAAAATACACTGGAGCGAAATAATTTTTAAACAGGTAACTTGTTAAGCAGACTGCCGTGAATACCCCAAGTATGTTTCGTTTTTGGTTATTGAATGATTTGCTTGTATTATACGACTATTAATAAAATAGATTACTATACAATTTAAATTTACAATTTATTAATTTAGAATGAGAAAGGAAAGAGGAATGAAACGAAAATAAAAGAGAAAAGAAATAAATAAAGAGATGGGTGAAAAAGTTAACAGAAAAAGGAATAATCAAGACATTTATGTGGGGAGAGGAACAAAATTTTCAAGTATACTACAAGAATAATATAGTTTAGAACAAAATTGTCTCTTTGGTATTTTTGGTAGCCCTGAAAAGGGCTGTTTCTTGTATCGGCGTTAATATTCCACCTCCGAGGTGGCTTGTTAAGTTTCAATGTTGTGCTGCGTGGTATTCGTATGAAACTGATAATGCTGAAATAATATAAAATAATGACTATTATAAATATTGATAAAATATTACAATTATAAAGACTGCACCTTTTTTAATCTTCAATAATCATAGGTTGACATCACGCGTATATTAGAAAACTTATAGTTTGACTTTTAAGAATTTTTTGAACCCCACCAGCCTTTGCTTTGCCTTTTGCACCTTAAGCCGCCTGTTTAAGCTTCGGATACGAAAATGTATTCGGCATTTGAAAAAAAGACGTTTCACGCTTTCTGGTAGGTCAACATGAGCGCTACTGCTTATTAAGCTTTTATGCAGGTTTTTTCTGGTGGAGATTTCTGACCCATTAACCTTTTCAAATATTTTCTCCATCGCTTTCACTCCGTGTAGAAGATGTGGAGATGGCTTTTTTAAAAACCCTTTGCTTATTTCATCCACAAAGCCGATAGATGGGCGAGTATACTGAAGCTCTTCCAGTTTTAATTTTTTTATCATATACCCCGAAATATATGACAAAGCGTCCTCCTTCAAAACGCTGCAATCGTCCGGAAATGATGTGTCTACAGCGCTGACAACATCAGCTATATCTTCATCGTCAGGTTCTTCGTTTTCTTTCGATCCAGCTGAACCACTCAATGCTTTGCTGCTCTCATTTGCGCTACTTACCACGCTGGCACTTAAATTTGCGCTCGTACTTGCCTTCAAAGGAGTTGATGTTCGTTGAGGGGCCGTCCATTCGGTCGTTTCTTTTGAAACGTTTCCCGTGTCTCGCAATATTTCCGTATTTCGCGCTGAAAAGAAATATAGAATAGAAATAACGCGTATATCCTATCGGCGTGATATAGTATATATTTTACCCAAAATATACTTTCGCATAATAACACTACTTACTGATTATAGCACCATTCTGAACTTAGTGCTGGTTGTATAGGCTGTGCGCAATTAAATGGAGCAACTCTCATCAACGGATGGGGAACTGCTTTTGGCAACAATCTCGGCTGTTTTCCACTACAAATTATATCTTCGCGCAAAAAATGGTCTGCGCAAATATGATCTTTTGATCTCAAAAGCACCCCGCAGTTATTTTGCCACAACAGACGTCTCTTCTCATCAAGAGGCACCTTGTAAAATGACCCAATTCCGCGCACAAATTGTTTTAAACAAATCGCACATTTAACCATTCTGAAAACTTCACCAAAACTTATTTAATTTTAAATAAACTCAATATTTTTACGAAAAACACGTGCCAATCAGAATGCGAATACAAATGTAAACAAACAACCAATTCGCCTTGAATTTGGCTGAGTTTGACATTACCCTTTCGACTGAAAATAAAAAAAAGTTCAATACATATATGTTCCTAACACCACCTTGTATGAATTCGCCTTGTTTTCAACCGTTTGCCACACGGCCTATGTAAACAAAAAACCAAAAACTTTTTTTTTGTTAGTTTGAAGTAGTAAAGTATTTAAGGTGATGGCCCAATGCACGCGTGCTTCTCTGGCTTTACCTCGGGAAATGTCAAAATTCTTTTGAACTCTACTGAAATGTATGAATGTTGGCCCAGTGGCAGCCCTACTTTGCTTGCCTGAAACGCTTCAAAGCGTCGAATAGCCCAAATCTCTATTTGACAGCGCTTTACTTTACTTATTACTTTACTTTATTACTTATGGCTCAATTACATAAAACTTTGGAGTTGTCATTTCCATACAAATTTTGTGGAACGAAAAGCAACTTTGTGGTGTCACACTTATGGGTCAGTTACATAAAGCTTTATTTTGACTTTACCTCAAACTTTGACTTTGACAGAAAAGTTCAGTATACGTATTTAAACGAAGCATGGTAAATTGGAGACCTCAAAGTTGAAGCAAGGTTAAAATTTGGCAAACTCAAATTTTGCTTGCTTTGACAATCAGATGTTGATGAATTTGTTTTAATTAAAGAATAAAAAGTTGGAGGAAATAATAATTAATTAATTTTTTCTCTATTAAATTAACCAAAACACTCTGAATGCAAAGAAATAAATAACGAAAAGAAATGTATAAAAGAGAAGCGTCAAGGCGTTCATTGTAGCATACCTCTGAAGTTGGACGCAAAGTTTTGAGGTAGCAAATGTCAGGCGAGGTTAAGAAAGCTTTATGTATTCGACCCTTTAATATCCCATGAATTTCACCGCTACGTTCAGTGTGGATCGTGATCCATGGATTGTTTCAATATGGATGTTAAGTGTTACACCATTCAACCACATTTTGGGCGATAGCTCACCTATCGATATTTATATCGAAATGAAAGCTTTTGTTTTACTCTTCTATAAATTAGCACTTTGTATTTTTTGAATAACTAAGTAGGTACCATAGTGTACCAATACAAGTGTAAACTCTTCTGCATAGACGTCAAAATTCCAAAATGAGTTTAACACCTGTTCATCAGAGTTGTTTTTTTTTGGAAAAAGAGCATCATTTTGCGCCTAGTTGCATTCGATTTGGTATACAAAATTAGTAGTAGGTTGCATAAAAAAGCAGTTCGCTAAAACTTAGAAATTTGATTTTTTTTTAACATAATTAAGAGCGAATTATATAAAATTATTAGTTAGAATAACTCTTTCGAGTCTGCTCACTATTTTCTATTAAACAAATCACAAAAAAACTGCTAATAATTAGCTTCAAACCCCAAAATTTGGTATTTGTTTCCTTTAGGGTCAACTCCTAATAAATTAGCTAGAATTATGGAAGATAGCTCAAAATGCGGGTTTTGGCCTGAGGATCACGAATCCGGAAGCGCTTTTTAATTTGTTTGTGTCTGTGGAAAGTTAAGCGGGCTACCCACCTGCCAAGAAATGCCTCAAGAAAAAAACGAGCATATATTTCTTGTGCCTGGTCAAGAAATATTGACGTTAAACAAATTTTCCATTTTTTTGCAAATTACTCTTATAAAAATATACAAAATATGTTTAGCGAGACATGTACTCACCTTTGCCGTGAATCTGCACGTTTACCTCAAGAAATATATACCAGCTTATTTAGGTAAACCGGCGTTGCCAACTATCGAAAAGTGCTGTATTTTTTCTTATGAACTGAGTATTGGCTCAAGAAAATTTAACGTGTGAAAACGTTTCTTGACCATTTCTTGAGCGTTTTTTTATATGGAATTTGAAATTTCTCGGCAGGTGAGTAGCCCGCTTTATGGTCAAAAAATCGAAAATTGACCCGGGTCCGGTACCAAAATTGGGGCGGGTTCTCTTCAGAGAAGCAAAATATTAAAAAAGCGCTTCCGGATTCGTGATCCTGAGGCCAAACCCCGTATTTTGAGCTATCTTCCATAATTCCAGCTAATTTATTAGGAGTTTAATAAATCTATCTAAAAACATCGTATGTACATGTTTCCAAAAAAAAACGTTTGTTTTCATTTTCTGTCTAATTTCTCATTTCGAAGATGCTTACCTCAAAATTTTTCTGTAAAATAAATAAAATTTACTAGTTTTAAGTTTTTTTGTGTCTTTTTTTTCTTTGATATAATGCGTCCGCGCAACGATCAATCTGCTTGAGGTTACCATGGCAATCGGGCTGAGGTTACCATTCAAACAAGGCAAGGGCTTGCTGGCAACAGCTTGCTTTTTAGCGAATGATGGGAGAGAGAGCGACGACGGAAGGGGAATGGTACCGAGTTGCCTGTGCTCGGTCAACACGCTTTGTGTTGCCATTCTTCGCAACTTTGTTATAGTAGCTGAAATTTTAAATTGCGTAGTTCCTCATTTTTTTTCAAATTCGGTCTAAATTCTTAATAAGCAGCAGAAATCAGCTACTTAGCACAATAATTTCGAAAAATTTGTGATAAAAACACAGTTTCTCATAAAAAAAAACTGCAACTCCTTGCCTGTGTATGAAGAGCATCAGCAACACTTGAGCAACACCAAAAGAGAATTGCTGATAAAAGCGACAAAAGTTGCCTCTGTATGAATGCAGACATAGCAACGCGTGCTTGTGTGCTTGCCACGCCACACACAATCAGAAAGCATCAATCACCATTTGTACTGAAAATTCGTAGCGTGCGGAAGTCATCGGATGAATGTTTTTTTTTGCTTTTTTATTTTATTTTACTTTATTTTATTTTATTTTACTTTATTTTATTTTATTTTATTTTACTTTATTTTATTTCATTTTATTTTATTTTATTCGTAATTGAATAATGCGTTTCAACGTAAAATCTTTTTCTTCCGCGAACTTGCTCATTTCACGTTCTCACAAAACTAACACACTAATGCTTGTCAATCATTCCGGCAACGATCAAATAGACAAGCGGTCAAGCGAAAAAATCTAAAATTTTTGATTTTCATCAACGAAAAGCCGACAACAAGTACGTGTGAGCCGATTGCCACCGGTTTCTATGGTAACCTCAAGCATTGCTGGATGGTTGCGCGGACGCATAAAGCAGTAGCCGGCAAACAGAGAGGACGCAATATGTGGGAGTATTAGTGTATTACGCTCAAAAATGCTTGTGTGTTGGTGGTATTGCACTGGAAAAAATTTGTATGTTGTATAACTTAACACAAATCTTGACGACGGCCACTAAATTTATATTTAATAAGAAAACATATGTATATATGTATATGTTTTGTGTATACTTGAATATTTTTTTAAAGATTTTTGAAGAGTGTAACATTTTTTTTTTTATTAAAGAATTCAGGTTTTTAACGAAATCAAGCAAACGGGCTTTCAAGCACTATGAATTTACATAATTTCAAAATTCAAAATGTAAATGTTGTATAACCTATCAGATAACTTACATATTAATAGAAAAACCACTATTTGTGTTTATTAGATTTTTCTTTTAAGTTTTTTAAGAATGAATAAGAATTTGTTTTAAAAATTAAAATGCTGGTTTTCAACGAAATAAAGCACTATTTTTTTTTTGTCAACAACTAAAAATAGTGTTTTTTTATTCAAATGTGGGTGTTTAGAAAATAAAGCTTACGTGCACTATGAATTTGTTTACAAACAAGGCCAGGTAAAAAAAATCGTTTTGTACCTCCATCTTATTAATAAAATATATCTTGCATTTATGCTCAGTGTACCAATATAAGCAAGAAATAATAGAAGCAATGCGGTATCGACCTGCTTCAATCAATGCTAGCATAAAACCACAGTATAACCAGTATTTGCACTGTGGTGAAAGTTCCCCATGGAGGTGAATTTTTCGGAGTTGAAATCCATGGTAGTATGGAATTTCGCGGACGCATGGTTGCATTTCAGTAACAAAAAAAACTTTAGAAATATTTCAAGAAAAAAAATTAATTTAATGTATATATTCCATGAATTAATATAATATCATGAATTTACTGCACTACAAGAAGTATAAAAAATGTATATTAAAGGCCATATTGTAAAATTTCGTACAAATGCATATTGATGATCGGCTCTTTATGAACGATGCTATTAAATAGTAGTTTTGCGCAAAAAAGCACCCCTGTTAGTTGAGGTCATTGAGGTGAATTTGAAATTCTTAGAAATTTTCCAAAACAAAATAAAGAAAATATTTTACTTGCAGTTTTATATTTATTTATACTATTTATTTAATAGTAATATACGATTATCTTGGTAGCTTTAATGTCAAGGTACGGTGTTAATGAACTATGAGTCATCTTATATATAAAAACTAATGTGTTTTTGTTTTAGGAGTGTCCAGTCTAAATATTAGCTGGAATATACTGTGATAAAACTGAATAAAATTTGATTCTTTTCTGCTCTGCTTGTTGACGTTCGTGCTGTATGCGTGTAATTACGAACTGTGTACGTGAGATGGCCGAACATACTTCGACTCCCAGGAAAATATCTGCCGGCCTTTGATATAAAGTATAAACTGAAAGATTCGCTTAAAAGTTGCCCTACAAACTGGAGTGAAAATTTGTGCAACACAGCAACACTTTTGTGCAAACAAGAACCCTGTTTCATTGATATTCGGTCCTGCACAAAACCCTGTTTTGCCGAGTGCAACGATAACAACAATAGCAACCCAGATTTTCCCATTAGAATTTGCCAAGTTTTGACAGCGATGTATGTATGTATGTTTATTTAAATAGTTTCCCGACACAACAATTCAACAGAATTATTATTACAGTGCCAGTCATAACTAAAAAAATTAGAATTAAATTAAAACTTCAAAAATTAAATAAATAGAACAAAAATTGATAATAAAAAAATGTAATGTTAAATTAAATTAAGTAAATAAATAGAATAACAATATTGAAACTTAATCTAAGAAGCATGTGTGGAAAAGGAAAACGAAGGTAGGAGAGGATAGTTATACAAATAGGATAGTAGAGTAGAATTTCTGATAGCGAGAAGACTAGTCATAGTAAGATTTGTAAGAGCCTACAAGTCTTTGTAAAAACAGATTAAACATTCTTTAAAATGCTGTGCATTGGGGATCAACCTTAATCTAGCTGGGAGAGAGTTCCAAAGGCGAATCGAAATAGTGAAGAATTGTCGCTCGGACAGTAGCATCCGATATTTGATGTGAGTGAGAAGCACTGACCTAGACGACTGGAGAAAACGGAGCCGACTAAGCCAACAACAATTTGTAAGCCAACAACAATTTTTTGACGTCGATTTGTGCTGTCAAAAGAAGAGTTTACACTTGTACTGATACACTATGGTAGGCACTAACGTCTGCCATGTCATACTTATTAATTTTTGGATTCCAGATTGAATCTGATTTCGATGTATTATTTCCTGATGCTGCTACGCGAATAAGAACACATTGGGAGTCTTTTAAACAAAAGGTGCTGTTTGAACTATGGGACAATGGATATAGAGGAATAGGTAATCATTGGTAGTACTTACACATGAAAGTAGATATGCATTAAAGTGATTCAAAAAAATTGCTTATCGGACCAATAAATTTTTTCCAAAAAACCTTCACATCGGCGTGCCATACGAAAACTAACAGCGAAAATTGTGAAAAACTCATTTGCTTTGCAAGTGCCGTTCGTAGGCGGCAAAAAACTGCTGGTCCCGCCAACTTGTAGGAAAAAACTCAAAAGCATCACACAACAAGTTGGAAAGACAAGATCGACAAAAATCTCGTTAGAGGTTACGATAACCTGTTCGTATATCGCCATCATTAATTTTTTTTAGTTTTCGTAAAAAATTTAAAGTGTTAATTTTCGTATGGCCAAAGAGGATATCGTTACCTTAATTCACAAAGGCCCTAATTGACACTTTTTTCGAAACTGTGTTTTTCACAGACTCTAGTAGGATATATAAAAATACACCTTCCCTCAAAATTTGATAGCGATAGTTACAAAAGCAACGAAGTTATACCACTTTTTAAAAAGCCCTATCTGCATATGCCCAAAATCTATAAATTAAAAGGCCCTAACTACATTTGCTACAACATGCAGTATTACAAGGTGAAAGTGTTTGGCAGGCTTTGAGTTATAAATTTTAGACTCCATGCATGGTCAGTAGGCATTGAATTATAAATTCATAATTTTTTCAGTTTCGCTGTTTTTCGCGTCGCATCTGTGTCATAAAATAATTTGTTCGGTGTAGGTAATCATTGAATTGTGAAGAAAATGTGCAGTGTTGAGAATTCTGATGGCAATTATAGCCATAAATACATGTAAAAGAAATCCAGTACAGAAAAGATGTGGGTGGCAGAGAGTCATGGACATAAAACATCGTATGCACGGGGAAAAATATAATGGTAAATTAAAATCGTCAAACGGAATACTCTCCTGCCAAAGACCGGCAAGGAAATTGGGCCAGCCTTGTACGTCGGAGGGGTGCAAAAAAGCCCGCAACTGCGATAAGTTTGATGAAAACATAAGAATTGAAATTTTTAATTTGTTTTGGGAGATGACATGGGAACAGAAAAGATTATATGTTATTGGCCTCGTGGGTTGTGGTGAAAGGAATAGAGTTACCTGTGAAAATTCTAGGCGACTCAAACCATTAAATATTTTCTGAAACGCAATTCAGACTCCTTAAAAGTTTGTCGAAAAATGTTTCTTTCAACTTTGGGAATAAATGAAAAGATGGTAAGAAATTGGATTAAAAACGCTGGCAATCATGGGTGCCATGATCGCTCGGTGCGAGCGTAGTCCAGAATTATTAAAAGAATTGCGTGTGCAGTCAAAGCGATCATCTTTAACTGGTCGACGATTTCAAAAGAAACGATTTTATTTAGACAATTGGCTGCTAAGGCTTCCAAAAATGGATTCGCATTACTGCAGAAAACAAACAAAAAAACTATACTTTGAATCTAATTTTGTATCATATCATGAGCTATATGGATTTTATATTGAAGAATGCAAATCTGACAAAGAAAATTTAGATATGATGGTATCATATCCAATTTTTTCCAAACGCATCAAAGAGTTAAATTACTCTATTTTTCGCCCAAAAAAGGACGAATGTGATTTTTGTATATCCTACAAAGCAAAAATGTAACGGTAGAGGCCTATCAAAAACATCGCGATGAAATTGAGAGTATGCGTGAAGAAAAAAAAATGATGTGGAAAACGCTAGTTCAGGGTTGTGCAAAGTACTATGCATTGATATGCAAGCGGTGAAATTAGTTCCCCAAATAAATGCAAGTGCCGCTTATTATAAAATGAAGTTACAGGTGCACAATTTTACGATATATGATGTTGTTAATCATGTATCTGACAATTATGTTTGGGATGAAACAAACGGAACCCTTGTTGCATCAACTTTTGCTAGTATTATTACAAAGCATTTAGAAAGAATTATTAATCTGTGCGCTGATGTACATTATATTATACTCTATTCAGATGGTTGTTTCTACCAAAACCGTAACGCTGTGTTATCAAATGCTTTGCTAAACTTTTGTATGGAAAAAAATGTAACTATAGAACACAAATATTTAGTAAAAGGACATACACAAATGGAATGCGACGCTACACATTCTCTTATTGAAAGAAAAATTTCTAAAAAAACAAATAAACTTACCATCTCAACTTGTACAACTTATCCGCGAGGCTCGAAAAAATCCTAGTCCACTTCAAGTTCACCACCTAGAGCATAGCTTTTTTTAAATTTTGAAAATATTCCGAAAATGTACTCAACTATTCGACCTGGTAAGTGATATGTATATTCCAATTGGGTTAAACGTAGGTATCTAAAACTATATTATGGTGTTTCCTTTTCAGGAAGAATGTCAGGAGATTCCACAGTCAACATGGTTCGTGCCTTAGCATATGATCCTTCGGGACAAATATTTTATAAAACTGATATAACATCTGAGTACCAGCCTCTACCTCAGAGAGCCAGCAAAAATTGTGAAATTGTAAAGCCTAGCTTATTACATAATCAACAAATTCCAATCTCCAAAAAGAAATGGGAAAATCTACAGGATCTAAAAATATCATTACCTAAAGATTGCCATTCTTTTTATGAAAACTTGCCCTTTAAAAATTAATAAAATGTTCCTATATCATGTATGTGTGTATGTGTATTGAAATTAATATATTAATTTTACGATGTATTATATATATATTTATAGTTTGAAATGTTAATTATATTCCGCTTTGAAGTTATTGGAATCAATTGCAGCTAAAAATTTGAATAAATATTCAAACCACAAAAAGCCCTAACTACATTTTTTTTTCAAATTTGTAATGAAAAAAACTGACACAAAATTGCCAAAACCCAATGTATCTAAAATTTTTCTTCAAGATCTACTTTAGTGCCTTGTTTGTGCAGAAACTACATTTTTGCAAACTCACAAAAGTATTTTATTTTCATTTTAAGACGTTTTTTGGCTCTCCTGTAAAAAAATTATTTTGTCAATTAGGGCCTTTGTGAATTAAGGTGACGATATATCAACAAGAGCCACCACTCGTTATGAAAGCAACGATAAAGATGGATGCCGTTTTCTTTCAGGGTTTCGGTAATTTCGATATAAATATGTTATTGTCTAATCAAAACAAAATGTGTAAAAGAAAATAGACGAGAAATGAAATAACACAAGAGTCGAAACAAAAATTTACCAGCTGTCGAATTTACAAAACTGAGGAAGACAAAATTACCGAAACCCTGAAAGAAAACGGCATCCATCTTTTTCCTTGCATTCATAACGAGTGACGGCTCTTGTTGATATGTTCTCGTTGGCATGGCGACATAATATTAAATTTGAACAAAAATGTCAAACTGTGAGCGATTATCTTGTATATTAAACTTATTACAGCCATTTAAAAATTGCTGAATGGTATTTGTTTCCTTGGGATGGCGTAGCCCAGGGTTACTTTTTATAAAGAAAGGTGTTCTGCACAAAAATACCAAGGATTCCGGACCAATTTTGGTATCGGACCCGGGTCATTTTTTGGTACTGAGCCCAAAACCCATCTTTTGAGCCATCTTCCATAATTCTAGCTTATTTATTAGCAGTTGACCCCTAAAGGGAACAGATAACCATTGGCAATTTCCTTTTGCATTAAAACTGTAATGTAATGTAACATATGCATATATTAATAAATAATTTTACAATAGAAACAGACGCAGAAATACTTTACGCATTTGCTGGATTACTTCCATCCGTACCCCTTAAAGTCCCAAAGGGCAAAGCATTGAATGAAGGCAAGCAAGACATGAAAGAAGGATTTTTACTTCACATTAAAGTTAGTACGCTTCTAGTCTAAGAGCTGGCAACATAAAAATTGGGTCACTCGGTGCAAGGTCATTTTCCACATATACAGGCTCATTTATCAACGACTTGACGTCAGCCCGGCCGCCAGGGGAGGCTCCATCCTAACACCCCTTTGTCTTCCAGTAGGCCTTTTGCGAACCGGAATGACCTAGTGACCCAATTTTTTATGTTGCCAGCTGTCGGTCTCTCCGGCTATTACACTATAATCAAATAACTTGTATCTTTTATTTCTTTGTTTTAGAGAATTCAAGACTTCGAAAGTACACTGAAATTTATTGAAGAAAAATACTTATCTAAAGGGATTACAGTACAAGGATTCCCAATGGTTGTTGGAGTCGACTTAAAAAACATCGAAAGCAGCTATTTCGTTATTGATAGGACACCATATCTTTTAGAAAGTCCAATACGGGCTGTAGAAATAACTTTTAAGGCATATCATGATCTATACAGCCAGTACCCGACTGTAAGCTGCAGGTCTTGGCTCATTTTACAAGAAAGTCTCTTCGGGATTGCTACACCATCGGACCGTCACGTGGCATTGAGATCACAACCAGAATTTTTAAGCCTTGTAAAAATACTTTGTGTTTAGCTGCCTAGAACTACTCAATTCATTTTAGAATCAATTTTTTACCAAAACTTTGCTACTTTGTACAGTGCATTCGTGAGTTCCCGAATGTTCGTTTCTGTTCCACTATTCGAATTCTTGCTAGGTACATATTTTTTAACAGAAAACCAAAAAAAAATAATAAAATGTTAGAGATACATACACACAAATGTTTACAACCAACGCAAATTTATAAAATATAAAAAGTATTCTAATAATCGTACTCCATCGAATATTCGCAGTTTCTCGAACATTCGATGATCGTTGCTCCTCGAGTGTTTGCAGTTTATCGAATAATCGTGCTCTTGTGAGCATAAAAAAAATCAATCAAAGCTTCAAATATTCGATCGATTATGATAGCTTTGTTTACTGAACAAAAAAAATCAGGCGTAAGCTAGAGCAGCCAAATAAACAAACCAAATAATTTAAGAGCCCTTTTATCAAACTTGTTTTTTTTTTTTTTGTTTGCTTACATATCCCGGACATATCCCGGTAGCTGAAATGGCTAAAATGATATAATCTTATAGGTGAATACCCCCAATCATTCTATATATTATGATTTTTTGATAAAATTTAGAAATGGGCGTGGTGCCGTGATTTTTTAAAAGGGGGAGGGGGGCTTTTTAAAAATTCGATGGTAATAACTTTAGGTTACCAGGTCTCATGGTGGTATAGGCAATATTTCTGATGGAACTGGTAGACATTGCTGGGTATTTAACGTTCGGTTTACCCGAAGATTTGTTCATCCTATGTTTGGTTCCACCATGTTTGTGATTTTGCACCACAAATATTTCCATAATTTTTTTAGTTTTAAAACCTAAGAATTGTTCCTTTTGCATGGGGGAATGGCATGCCACCTTTTCCAATAACTTCCAAGTTTCTAAATCCCTAACATGAACCCGTTTATCGAAATTTAGGCTGGAGAAATTAGGTTCGTTAGGGTGACACAGTTTTCCGAAAACTCGAATTCTTTCCGTTATAATGGTTTGATATCGTTAAGTCATGGACAATATTAGGAGATATGCAGGTAGGCCACAAAATATACATACCAAATTTAATAAAAAAAAAACAACCACGACGTTTAGAAAATCTAGAGATTTGTATATGTATATTAGATAATGCAAAGACAAAAAGTTACTTTTTTAAACATTTTTTTCAATATTATTAATTCTAAGATTAGTGACTATAAATACTCTCTAATAGGAAAAGTTCGCTTAAAATCGTTCTGACTAGTATTGGGTATTTCCGCTGATACCATGAAAGCAGTGTAAGAGGGTGATGTAAACCGGAAAGGGATAAAGAGAGAAGTGGAAGAGAAAATAGAGGCGAATGGAAAGTAGGTGGGAAGAGGTATAAGTAGGTAGGTTTATGCATAATACATTTACATATATATGCATATATTTAACTATCCTTTACTATATTAAGTTCTTTAGCTTATCTGAAGACTAAAACTAGACTTAGTGCCGTTTAGTCAAGTAACGGTAGCGTGGATTTTTGAGTTTAAGTTATATTTATATCACCTTTTGAATATTGTCGGCACCGCTCGAAGACGCGTTAGATGAAATACAAAAAAAAAGGCGTGAGTACCAAGTACTCGTGAGGTTTGATGTGTAACCTTCATTTAATAAATGACTCGCCTATGAGTCAGTTTTGAGTCATAAATTAGTCATTTTTGAAGTATCAATGAGGCATTTTTGACTCATCAAGGAGTCATTTTTGACTCATCAAGGAGTCATTTTTGACTCATAAATGAGTCATTTATGACTCTTCCACGAATCATTTATGACTACAACCACAATATACCCTGCCTACACTGCCTACAACTACAATATACCCTGCCTACACTGTCTACAACTACAATATACTAGTGTTGGACCGTATCGATTCCAAAAGTACTCAGTACTCGATGCAGAAAAGTGTCAACAGTACCCGATTCTTGAAATTATCGATACTGACTATTACTACTTCTACTACTATTACTACTTAATACCCGAAATGTACTCAGTGTCTAAGTAGTAATTACTACTTAGTAATACGAAGTACTCAATACCGAAAAAGTACTCGATACCGAAATGTACTAGATACAAATGCCACGAGTTTTATGTGGTGACGAATAATTCTTAATTTTGTATAAACCCACCCGACCAACGCTCACGAGAACGGTTAAGTTTTCGAAGCTTTAGCAATAATTTTCCTGACAAATGTATCGAGAATGGGTTCTGCAAAGCTATCGTAAAAATATCACATTTCGCCCAGTTTGTGGCAGCAGAGCTCACTTTCTCGATGTCAGATTTTGATACAGTTAAGACCCTTTTTCGTGTTGTAAATGGATCTGGTTTCGGTACGTTTTCACTTCCGAGAAAGTATCAAATACTATTCTTTTTCGTACCGTAAAAGGACTGCTAACGGATCTTCTTTCAGTACGTTTTCACTATCGAGAAAGTGTCGCAAACAGTACCTAATATGATTCTTTTTTGTGCTGTAAATGGACTGCTAAGGAATCTTGTTTCGGTACGGTTTCACTATCAAGAAAGTGTCGCAAACAGTATGAAATACGATTCGTTCTCGTACCGTAAATGGACTGCTAACGGATCTTCTTACGGTACGTTTTAACCATCGAGAAAGTGTCGTAAACAGTATCAAATACTATTCTTTTTCGTACCGTAAATGTAGCAGTCCACGGATCTTCTTTCAGTAGGTTTTCACTGTCGAGAAAGTGTCGCAAACAGCACCTAATATGGGTCGAGAATACTTACTTTAGCGATGAATTCCAATTTGTTCCCTATACGAGAAAAGAGTGCATTCATGGTTGATTTCAAGTTTATTTTAATTCAATAATTAATTACTGTTTATTTAAAAAAAAGTGTAGAATAATTTAGTATTCATTAATTTAATTTAGTTAATTAAAGAGTATTTAAAAAAAAATGCAGAATGAACAAATTTTTGTGAAATCAACAAAATAATGTGTAATTAATTTACAAATTAAACATTTTCGGTTGTTGTTGAATAGGTCGTTGCATGTTTTGCGAATGTGGTTGTTGTTGTTGCGCCAGTTGTGACACCGGTTGTTGCACCAGTTGTTGCACCGGTTGTTGCACCGGGTTATTTAGGATATTTTGCGAATGTGGTTGTTGTTGTTGCGCCAGTTGTGACACCGGTTGTTGCACCGGTTGTTGCATCGAGTTATCTATTCTGGTTTGCTTTGCAGCTACATATCTGTCAACTTTTGCGACTCTGTCGTGCGCGTACTGAAAATATTTTTGGCTCATCCTGTCAAATTCTGCCCCCTCCAAGGCAAACTTTTTTGTAAAAGAACCTAAAATAGAGATTTGCATGAAGAAGTGGTCTCCAAGTGGTCCCAAAAGGACTAGTCCCAAAGTGTACCCCAAGTGGTCTCCATGTGGTTTACAAGAAGTGGTTTGGGGTCAATTTGAGACCATTTTGGGGCCACTTTGAGGTCACTTAGGGATCCCTTGGTGTCGCTTTAGCTCACTTTGGGATCACTTTAAGACTCTTGGGGAGAAGAAAATTACTGAACGGTGCAATATAAATGCATACAAAAAAAAAGTGTTAGTTTTCGTATAGCACTTTGAAATGTGGAGGATATGAAAATTTGTCGGGTAGTATTATCAAGTGTAAAAGTACTTACATATGTACGTAGTTTAGTTGAGTTTTTGTACTTTACGGTGATTTTTATTGTTGTTGTGGGTGGACCTGATGCTGGGCTTTACAAGGCTATGCGTAGTTTAGTTGAGTTTTTGTACTTTACGGTGATTTTTGTTGTTGTTGTGGGTGGACCTGCTGTTGGGCTTTACAAGACTACGCGTAGGTTAGTTGATTTTTTGTACTTTACGCTGCTTTTTGTTGTTGTTGTGGGTGGACCTGATGAAGGCTATGCGTAGTTTAATTGGGTTGTTGTTCTTTACGTTGTTGTTGTTGTTGTGGGCGCAGTTGCTGCTTTGCTTGGTTTGACAACGCTAAAAAATAATTACAAAATTTAATTATTATTATATTTAGGCCACTTTTAAAAAAGCATGTAAAAGTACTTACATATGAACGTATATGGTTATAAGCTATAAGTTTATTTGTTGCGCTCTTGTTGCGGTATAATTGATGACTAGAATAATTAAATTTTTTTCATTTAGACAACTTTTTTTTATTTGACAAAACGTTCAAAGGAAAAGTTTTCTAAATACGAGACTCTTATATCTAACGAACTTTCAAATTACGAGAAATTATCGCAATTCTCTTGAAGTCTCTAACATCCGTTTTAAATCCGAGACTCTTATATCTAACGAACTTTCAAATTACGAGAAATTATCGCAATTCTCTTGAAGTCTCTAACATCCGTTTTAAATCCGAGACTCTTATATCTAACGAACTTTCAAATTACGAGAAATTATCGCAATTCTCTTGAAGTCTCTAACATCCGTTTTAATTCCGAGACTCTTATATCTAACGAACTTTCAAATTACGAGAAATTATCGCAATTCTCTTGAAGTCTCTAACATCCGTTTTAAATCCGAGATTCTTATATCTAACGAAATTTCAAATTACGAGAAATTATCGCAATTCTCTTGAACTCTCTAACATCCGAAAATCTTATATCTAACGAGCTTTGAAGCTAAGAGAAACTATCATAAATCTCCGATGTTCGTTTTAATAGGATTCTTGGTCGGGTGGGAAGGGGTTAAAGGAATACAAATACGAAATAATTATAAAAACGTATTTTTATTAAAAACGTTTGACGTAACGAGGTGGTATTAAGTTATATAGGTAAATACAATAAAGGTAACAAAAAAGATATATTGTACATATATGTATATTTTAGTAATACATACACACATGTTGAACATGTATATTAAAAAATAAATTATTTTAAAGCAATTCAGTTTCGATGTGAGATTTATAACTATAAAATTAAATTGGGTAAATGAACTTAAATTCAAGAATACTAAAGTCCTGCCAAACCGGCTTGTATGTAGTTGCATACAAACTAATTCTCGGGTACATTAGGGTGATTCAAATAAAAAAATTGTTATTTTTTTCGGTGTTACCCCTTGAAAAGTAAGGTATTAATGAGAAAAATAGCCTCGCAACAAAATTTGCTTTGTAGCTTAACCTTTAGGGGTAGCTGTTTTTCACTTTTCCCCTTACATTTTGTATAGGGAAATGGGATCTTTTTCAAAGAAATTTTTCCTTTTTTTAAATTTATTTCAAAAACCTTTACATATTCTTAAAGTGGAGGCTTTGAAGTTTCCCAAATGGTAAGCCGGGTGCCTGTTGTAAAATATAGACCTACCAGCAGAACTTGACAAAAAGTACCCCATACTTTGAAAGTACCCGATGCTTAAAAGTATCGATACCAAAGTAGTAACTACTCAAAAGCAAAGAGGATATATCAACAAGAGCCACCACTCGTTATGAAAGCAACGAAAAAGATGGATGCCGTTTTCTTTCAGGGTTTCGGTAATTTCGATATAAATATGTTATTGTCTAATCAAAACAAAATGTGTAAAAGAAAATAGACGAGAAATGAAATAACACAAGAGTCGAAACAAAAATTTACCAGCTGTCGAATTTACAAAACTGAGGAAAACAAAATTACCGAAACCCTGAAAGAAAACGACATCCATCTTTTTCCTTGCATTCATAACGAGTGACGGCTCTTGTTGATATATTCTCTTTGCTTATACGGTATTTCCACCAAAAACAAACACCGTGTTTGTAGGTTTTGGGTTTGAAATAATTGTCAACTGTTTCCACTGCGTGTTTGATATAAATTGTGTTCAATCTGTCATTCGTGTAATTTTATTATTCGAAAATTTTGTGGAAAATGCTATTTACCCCAAAAGGCAGATCCAGGGTCGAAAGCCCACTGGTAGCCATTTGGGTCTTATAAAAGCTATAACCTTTATAACATAGTCCAACTTTTCGGTGGGACCTATCAAACAAGTGTTTGGCCCTATGATTTTGCGTTGCATTTTGAAAAGTATTAAAAAATTTTAAAATTTTAAATATAAATTAATTTAATTTTAATTGTCAACAATTTTGACAAACTGAAAGCAATGGTAACATGATTACGATAAGAATTTAAAAACTAAAAGGAAATAATGACGTAAATGAACATTATTGCCATCTTTTAAATGATAAATCGTATGCAAACCCAAAGCAAAAACGTTTTTAAAAGGGGTTTGAAATGGGTTTGGGTTATGAAATTTGTATGAGATTTGACAAGGGTTTCGAGTAGTGTTTGATTTTAAACACGCTAGGGATAGAACACACGGCGTTTGCTTTTGGTGGAAACACCATTTTACGCAGATTCGTGTTTTAGGCAACTTTGTTAGCAACAACGCGGAATGGGCGTGATGTGTATGATGTTCCAAACAAATGGCTAGCGCTTTAAGTAGTTTTAACAAATACTAAACCTGTAAATCGAAATCATTACTAATTTAGTTATTAGTAGCATAAAAAAAAAACAAATTATTAAAATATAAACTAAACTTACTTATACGAATGCACACAAGATTTTTTTCAGCTTCAAATGATGTATACCAAAGAGGTCGCGTATCTGTATGCTGACAAAAGGCTGCAGAACAAGAACAATTGCTATTATTTAGTTTAAATAATAAATTTTCAAAAAAAACTTACCAAATTGACAACTAATTTTTCAGAATAAAAATAAAGCTTTCAGTGTTGCTGCAATTTTGTTTGTA
Organism: Campiglossa producta; assembly: GCA_964058755.1. Classification (NCBI taxonomy): domain Eukaryota; kingdom Metazoa; phylum Arthropoda; class Insecta; order Diptera; family Tephritidae; genus Campiglossa; species Campiglossa producta. The sequence continues at coordinate 91,092,855 of CAXKVI010000004.1, read as the reverse complement.
TCAAGAATATTGGTTTTTACTACCAGTTTCATACGATTTTGAAAAGAAGTAGCACTGTCAATCAGATTTTATATGCGTCCGCGCAACGATCAATCTGCTTGAGGTTACCATGGCAATCGGGCTGAGGTTACCATAGCAACGCGTGCTTGTGTGCGTGTCGCGTGATTGTCGCTTGCCACGCCACACACAAGCAGAAAGCATCAATCACCATTTGTTGTGAAAATTCGTAGCGTGCGGAAGTCATCGGATGAATGTTTTTTGTTGATTTTTTTATTTTACTTTATTTTATTTTATTTTATTTTACTTTATTTTATTTCATTTTATTTTATTTTATTCGTAATTGAATAATGCGTTTCAACGTAAAATCTTTTTCTTCCGCGAACTTGCTCATTTCACGTTCTCACAAAACTAACACACTAATGCTTGTCAATCACTTCGGCCACGATCAAATAGACCAGCTGTCAATCGAAAAAATCTAAAATTTTTGATTTTCATCAACGAAAAGCCGACAACAAGTACGTGTGAGCCGATTGCCACCGGTTTCTATGGTAACCTCAAGCATTGCTGGATGGTTGCGCGGACGCAATAGATAGGGAAGCATGAAGCCGAGATGTGTCAAAAACGTCTCGGACTGCAAAAAATGTTGAGCTACAAGCTTTTTTGCAGCTATGAAAATCCAAATTACAAAACGCACCTATGTATGTACAAGCGGCAAACCTTATTGCCACTATAAAAGCCAAAATGAAAGAATGTACGCTGCAAACCGTTCCGAAGCCACACGAATCCAATGAAAAAACGCACTTTGATTTTGGAACCCTGTGGCCCGTAATATTAACAAGAACTTTATTCAATTTGCTGAGTTTATTTTATACAAATAATATTTGGCCGCGAAAATGGCTACGAACAATAAATTGTATTTGATTTTTTTTTGTTCCTTCTCCTTTTGATGTCTAGCACATAGTACAACTGTACAAGTAAGATATGAATCAGCTGTTCGACTTACAGCTGTGCTCACCTGATCGGGTTCCCCTTATTGGAAGCCACTCAACGAAGGGTGTCATTCGTTAGGACCGAAATAAAAGTAGTAGTAGCTTGTGACAAATGTTTAATAACTTCATAAATAATTGAAACTATTTGCCGAAAATTATTTATTATAGCAACTAATTTGATCTGGAAATGTTTGTACAAAGATTTTACCTGTTTAGCGAAAATTTTTTCATATTTTCTAAAACTTTCTAAAACTTTTAGCACTACGCAGAAAAGCAATCCTGTGGTTGATATTTCCATGACAACTCTCTTGTTCTTCTTTGTTTACATAAAACGCAACTTGCTAATTGTATAAATTTCTGTGAATATTTTTAATAAACAAGCATTTTTCTTACTTAAAGCATATATTAGTAAAGTGCCCCACCATTTAAATATGTTTTTTCATAGATGCCTGTGCTTATTTTCTTTTTGTACTTTGTGTGTGCGTGGCGTGCATATAAGGGAGTGTTCACATGCTGCTACAAAGTTGCTTATATGGCGTTTCCACCAAACATGCACAGCATCCTTTGGGTTTGGAATAATTGTCAACTGTTTCTGATGCGTGTTCCTCCTCGTTGCTCGGGCGTGATAGATCGCGTAGCTTTGTTATGAATAATCATAGCAATTAAATAATTATTATTGCACCCTCGCTGTTAATGTTGACATTTATCACCAAATTTTCCATTAAATAATGAATAAACAGACATATTTGTATAAAAAATCATTGTTTATTTAAATAAATAAATAAAGAAAATAAGTGAGTCCCATAACTCAAACATAAAAAAGTTACTATAATTGGACACAGTGCACTAAATCATTATTCTCACACATTCATAATAGTAATATATTAAAAATTTAAGATTAGTGAGCTTTTTCACAAAGGGTTTCTTTAAAAAACAAAGCAGCTTGTTTAGTTCACTGATATATACATACATTCCCAGCCAGCAAGGTACCGTACATTTTACGAACATTGCGATTTACGAGCTATTCTCGAATAAAAAAACAATAACAGAAGAAGCTTTTCCTGTCACGTCAAAAAAAAAAAATAAAACAAAAAATATCAAACAAAAAATTTTAAACGAAAATTTTCAAACTGATATTTTAAAAGTAAGTATGATTGTAAAATATCTAATTAAAAACACAAATAACATAAAATATATCTTTTAAATTATTTCTAGCGTGCTGGAAGGTGGATTTGCGGAAAAAGAAAAAGGGAGAAAGTAGCTGGTATTCAGGGATCTCGGGATGTCCTCTGGGTTGTATGACCCACTATATATTAAGTTGTGATGCCTAACATGTAAACCAATATCAGTACTTACACGCTGGCAAAAAGATATACAATTTTATTATTTAATAAAAAAACTTTATACCTAAAATTTAGGTTTGATTATTTGCATTATTTTTCGCATTGAAATCAGTCGGTAGGGCAGTCTAGGAAGTCGGTTTTTCTATCGAAAATTAATTGTTTACGAGTGCATTTACGATAAAAAAACTGACGTAAAAAGATTCATATACGAGTGCTTTTTCGATACTTTTACGACAATCGTAGGCAAAAAACATTTCAGAGCGAAACCGGATAAGTAGTCGAATCGTAAACGGATATCATAAACGATATTTTATCAGAGTTTTCTTCGAGAAAACGTCAGTTTACGAGCTCTTTTTTGCTAGCTGGGTTCTTTGTGTGGGAATATAACAATATGCAACAACAGCTAAAATGGACATAACCCTGTAAAACTGTCATTGATGGTTGGAGCAGGTCAAGCAGCTATGCTAACTACCTGCTCGCGTTCTTGTAGGAAAATAACGAAAATATCTGTTGAAACAAGCGATTACCGCATAAGTGGTTATTGCTGTAAAGACAGTTTTGGTTTTTTAGGTAGAGTTAAAGTGTTGTTGGCATGAAACATAATCGAAAACAAAAATATAAATTATAAAAAAGTAAAAAAAAAACCAAAAGTATTTCGTAAATTAAAAAGAATTTTTTTTTATATAATAAAAAAGCATTTTAAAATAAAAGGAAAACGGCGTTGTAAATTAAACAAAAAAACATTGCGTTGTAAAATAAAATGTATATAAGATCAAAAATAAAAACCAGGAATCTTTATCAATAAACACACATTTTTTATAAAACCCGTTTTGGTCCGTTAGGGATACAATTTTTTGTGAAAACACATATTTAAAAATATTAAGTATACATGTAGAACATTTCTTAAATAGCTTTTTGCTTTAATTTACACCATATAAACTTAAATGGTTAAATAACAATACTTAAAATTAAATGGGTTTATATGTATACATATATATTTTTTTACTAAACTCAAACTGTATAAAGCTAAGAAAATTATGAATGGCATAATATCTAATATCTGAATTTATGCACAATAATTGCCCATAAAGAACTTAACAAGAATTATTGAAAGAATACTTTCTCATATTTAAAACTTAGCCACTTTATACACTCACCTTGGCATTTCTGTTTCTGCAGGAAAAGGGTATCGCGGGACTCCTCATCCGCATCCTAAAATATAGCAATGGTCGGGCATTTCTGGAAACGAACAACTTTATTAGATACATGTATGCATGTCTTATTTGCTAAAATTCTTATTACCACACACTATTTTTTTCCACTTTAACTCGGCAAAAATATCTGAAAGACGGAAAAATGTTGTTCTTTGTAAATAAATTAAATTATTAGCCGAAATTGTATTATAAAATTAAATATTAAAATAAACTTCACGTCTGCAATGTATTTCAAAATATTCTTATTCATAAAATATGTAAATATGTATATTGAAATCATTTCATTTATCATCAAAATAAATATTGAAATGTATAAAAACTGCAAAATATATTGATATTCAAATAGTTATACTTCATATAATTGAAATGACATTATTTTTCATAAAAAAACAATAAATTTTATCCAAATCACAAAATTTGTTTAGTTCATAGGCATACATTTTGTTCTACATTTCCATACTAAATTGCTTTAAAAATATACCTACACAGCAACCCTGTATGGAGATTTCACTCCATTTCTTCTTGGAAATTTCAACCCTGGGCCTCGGGTTGCTGTGTTAGTTAAGCTAGTTTGACACTGTCTACAGTGTCAAAATTGGGTGTATTAGAAAGAGAGAGAAATAAGGATAACATACTTGTAGACCTGTACTATGGTCTAGCAGCAAGTGTCAAAAACCAAAACGAATTGCGCTCGATGACCCATATGTTTTGTATGTATGTGTAGGTATGCGTGATGGAGGAGCGATGACAATAGAAACTGCAAGAGTCATTTATGTAATAGATTGAGATCAAATGCATGAATTATGGTGACCATATGATCATAATTACGTAGCGTGAAGATATAAATATTAAATAGCTAGTTTTCAACTACCACACATGGCAGTCGATATAAGAGCGTTTTTATTACTGCAAAACTCATTTCAATAATTTTTTATTTACATTTTATTTAATATTTCTAACCCACGAAATTAGGGACACATGTTTTTTGTGGTACCCTCGAAATTAGGGTAATATAATACTTTATGTTTTCCTTATTTTCTTTCACATTTCATAAGATACCCTATTATTTTAAGTATTTTAATTATTACATAAAACCCTGAGGAAGATTTTGACGTAATTTCGTGGTACACTTTTATTAACCTATCCCCTGCGAAGCACAACATTTTAACGAAGTAATGGCATTATGGAACTTTTGTTTATTCAATAATTTTTCATTTAATTTAAAAAAATGTCTCAAGATTTATTCTTTTTTGCTTTTGTTTTGAATGAATATTGATAATAACAAAAAAATTAAAAATTTAAATATAAAACTCCTATTTCGTGGTATACTGCGCATTTACATTTCATTGTTAACAAAAACCCAAAAAATTAAAAACAAAAGAATAAAAAAACCAAATAAAATTAAAAAACAATCAAAAATTTAAAAAAGACAAAAAAAGTTTAAAAAATACCAAAAATATAACTTTTAGAAAAGTTACATCAATTGAATTAATTTTTTTTTATTGTTTATTTCTGTTTTAAAACTTTTTCATTTAATGTTATTTTATTTAGTTTTTCTTCAAGAAGATGTGCTTCACACTATTGTAGACCAATCTTTTTAATGTTATTAAGAAGATTTTCTTTTTAATATTTCAAATGAAAAATAAAATGATATTGCCTTCACCGAGAATCGAACTTACAATTTTCGGAATGATAAATCCAGCTGTTAACCATCAGGCCACCGCTCACTTTTGATTGCCAGCGTCTAATTACACTTTGCACTAAATGCATAGTTTTTTTAATAAGAATTTCTTCTTAAAACCATAGAGATTTCCCTATAGTTTTTTCTTCTTATTATTTTTTTAGGCATTTTTGTGTCTGTGCTGATGTAATTGGACGAAATCGCTTCCCAACCACGCCTTCTTCCGAAATGGAATATTTCGAAAATCATATAAAAACTACCGATAGGTATTTTAGACTTCAATATTTGTTTAATTTAATTTTTATTTATTTTATTAAATTTTTATATATTTTTTTTTTAATTTTATTTACTTTTCATTTATTCCAAGAGTCCTGCCGCTTCTTTACTGAAACAATGGACTGTTTACATGCCACCAAGGCGAATTCATAAGGTGTGTTCGAGCGAATTCAGATCTACACGCACGCACACACTCCTTGTCGCTGTAAATGTCAGACAAAGCAACAACATAAGCAATTTGCAAGCTACGATTTGATTTTCAGGGAAGAAGAAGAAACCATATGGTGGGAGGATGCCACCTGTAATGAATTCGCCTTGCATGCCACTTTGCATTCCAAATTGTTCATTTATCCGAATAATTCGAAACATTTGCATGATTAATTTTTCTTGGCACTAATACTTTATTGCAGCCTTGTAATTTATCAAAAGACCGACAGAAGTTACTAAAATAAGGATGTTCGACGCTCAATCATTTGTTTATCTGCCAATAAAATTGTTTCGGTAAACAAATAAGGAAGCAGCGCATCAAGTTGGACCAGAGACAGCACACATGTTTAACATTCTGTCGAATGTGTGCCAATAAAAGCAACAACAACATTTTAGGCTAATCATATAATTAGTGTCAGCAGCGCCGAAGTCACATTCGGTTGCAGCAGAGGTAACGCCCACGAACGAAGCAAATTGACTGGCTATATACTACCGAATGGTGGATGAGAGCCTGGCAAAGGACAATTGTGAAGCTATAGCTTCGTAACTAAAGCGGGCTACTCACCTGCCAAGAAATGCCTCAAGAAAAAAACGAGCATGTATTTCTTATGCCTGGTCAAGAAATTTTGACGTTTACGGCATTTTCCATTTTAAGGCAGATTACTATTATAAAAATGTATAAAACATGTGTAGCGAAGAATATACTCATCTTTGCCGTGAATCTGCACGTTTACCTCAAGAAATATATACGAGCATATTTATTTCTTGAGGTAAACCGGCGTCGCCAACCATCGAAAATTGTAGTATTTTTTCTTATGAGCTGAGTATTGGCTCAAGAAAATTTGACGTGTGAAAACATTTCTTGACCAATTCTTGAGCGTTTTTTTATATGGAGTTTGACATTTCTTGGCAGGTGAGTAGCCCGCTTAAGCTAGAATGGCTGTATGGTTTTGGGTTTGCATACATATGTGCCTTTGTGGGCATGTAAATCTAGCTTGAATTTATGTAATTGTACACAGATTAGGGTGGTATGAAAGATGTAGCTTTGGAAAAAAAATATTTGGGATCACACTAACATTACCTAATGAAAAATTAAGTACATACCCAACAAACACCGAGCATCAAAAACTCAAACGTTTGAGAAAATAAATATGTATTTCAAGAAGAGCATGTGGATTCCATTTCGATCCACTCCGTTCAGTTTGAGAAAAGTTTGAAAATTCTTCCGTTCTCAATTCGAAACGAACGTTTGAAATTTCAGAAGATGATTAGTTCTGAAATGCATCTCAAATAGAGACTAGTTAAAAATGTGTATTGGGTAAATACGCATGTACTTACACCAAAGTACAAAAGGTACTCAGCTTCTACTCTACGACTTGTCGCCACAAATGTGCGTTCAACTATTTAAAGCGGGAAAAGGGAAGTCGTCACAAGCACGCATGCACGTTTCGTGTACAAATAGGACTGCTGTCCATTCATGTATCCGTCAGATAATTATTATAATTACCTGTGTGAATGTGGGTTTCAGCATTTTAGCTTAACAGAAAAAAAAAACGTGGATACTAGAGAAAATGCCGCAAAAAGGCAAGCAATAAGAACAAATGTGTCTACGAGCCAGGAAAATGCGAGATGAGGATAGAGAAAATTTGGTTATTGAAAATGTTGTTGCGCATGCAACTGCCTCAAATACCACGGCTGTATTTGAAAATTTTAAGGTAGTGTCAAAAAAATAGTAAAATTAAGTTAAAAAATCAAGTTAGATAAAATAAATTCAATTCAACACAATAAAAAAATAACTTAAACAAAAAAAAAAATAAAATAAAATTAAAAAATAAAAATAAGAAAATAAATTTAAATAAAATCAAATTAAATTAAAAATGAAATGACAAAAAAAAAAAAAATTAAAAAAATGATTAAAAAATAAACAAAATTTTTATATAATAAAATAAAATAAAAAGTATGAAAATAAAGCAAATACATTTGGTTATAAAGAAAAACTAAAATATACAAAGTAAAATAAAATAAAATACAATAAAAAAAAAAAAAAAAAAAATAAAATACATAATAAAATAGAATAAATTAAAATATAATAAAAACAAGTAAGGAAGTCCAAGTTCGGGTAAACCGAAAATTAAATCTCCAGCGGTAGTTTTCATAAGATTTTCGAAATTTTCCATTTCATCAGGTATAATCCTTATTATGCTAGTATACCTCGTACCAGTTTCATCGCTCTACCGTAACCAGTTTAAAAATTATGACCCGTGAAATGTTCAAATATGCCTCTCTGAAAAGTGGGCGGTGCCACGCCTACTTTTTAAAATTTATCAAAAAATCATGATATAATGACTAGGGGGTTCATCCTACCAAACTATATCATTTTAGCCATTTCCGTTACCGAATTATATCAATTTAGGTGATTTTCGAAGTTTTCGATATTGAAAGTAGGCGTGGTTGGAGGGCCTTTATCCAATTTCATCAGGTATACTCCCAACGATACTAGTATGCTTTGTGCCAAATTTCATCGTTCTATCGTAATCAATTTAAAAGTTACGACCAGTCGAATTTTCAATATCCTTAAAAGTGGGCGGTGCCCACGCCCACTTTAAAAAATTTATGAAAAACTCATAGGAGAATAACCAGGGGGATTCACCTATAAATTTATATCATTTTAGCCATTTCAGCCACCGAGATATGTCAACTTATGTGATAATCGAAATTTTCGATATCGAAAATGGGGGCGTGGTTATCATCCGATTTCACCCATTTTCAATAGCCACCTACCTTGGCCAGAAATTAACCTGTATACAAAATTTCAGGCAAATATCTCAATTTTTATATGCCAGTTTATGTGATTTTCGAAATTGTCGATATCGACAAAAGAGGCGTGGTTATTATCCGATTTCCCCCTTTTTCTCTAGCAAATTACCTAGGCCAGAAAGTAATATGTGTACCAACTTTCATGCAAATACCTCAATTTTTACTCAAGTTATGTCACGGCGGTCGCCGTGGTGAAGCGGTTAAGTGTTCGGCCTTCTACACCAAGTCGTGGCGGTTCGATGCCCGGCAAAGTAACATCAAAACTTAATTAGAAAAACAATTTTTGTAAACGGGGTCGCCCCTCGGCAGTAGTTTGGCAAACTCTCCGGGTGTATTTCTGCCATGAGAAGCTTATCAGAAAAAAATTCATTTCCTTTGCAAGTGCAGTTCGGAGTCGGCAAAAACTGTAGGTCCCGCCAACTTGTAGGAAAACTCAAAAGCAACACACCACAAGTTGGAAAGAGAAGCTCGGCTAAAAATCTCGTTAGAGGTTATGATAACCTGTTGGTATTGGTATGTCAATTTGTATGATTTTCGAAATTTTCGATATCGAAAAAAGGGGCGTGGTTATCATCCGATTTCGCCCATTTTCAATAGCAACCTACCTTGGCCAAAAAGTAACCTGTAACTCTATATCTATCTCGATTATTTTGTGCCGTTACGTAGTACCTTTATGTGAACAAAATTATAATACCCTTGTACTAGTACTAGTACGCTGGGTATAACGATGCAATTTGGCAAATATCGCTTACCTTCTCCACCTTAGGATCCGAGTTTCTTCAACATCTTTCCAACTCATCTTTGCAACATTTCCTGTTTTTTTTTTTTTTTTTTTGTAAAAGTGAATATTTTTTGGCTATAGGGAGGTCCAATTTGTGCGTGTGCTATATAATTACGCGCAGTTAATAATAACCGAAATATGACATAAATAGACACACCCTCACCTATGACTTAAATTACGAACACCAACAATGAAATAATATTGCATTAAAAAAATACATTTGGTTATATGTATTTGAAAGCACCCACGTACCCATTTAGGTACATACGTATGTAAGTAACTAAGTACATAAATAAGTGTGCACCTCGCTGATAAGCAAAGCAATTGTGCATTATAATTGTGGTGAGTCTTTTTGTTGACCACATTTACAATGGTCAGTGGAGTTCTATAGATACAAGTATTAGATACACACATCCATACATACATACACACATACCTATGTAAGTAGTAACTATTAAGTATGTACATTAGGGTGATTCAAAAAAAATTTCGACTTGGTCTTACCCCCTAAAAAGTTAGGTATTGATGAGAAAATAAGCCTTGCAAAAAATGTGCGCTCTAACTTAACAATTAGGGGTGGCTATTTTTTCGCCCTTTCCCATACATTTTGTATGGGGAAATGTGGCATTTTTTTTTAAAGTGAATTTTCTTTTAATTTTTGAAACTCTTTTGAAAATATTTTTACATACTCTTAAAGTTGAAGCTTTGAAGCTACCAAAATGGTATGCCATGTGCGATTATCTTAACTATTGAGATAATTACAGCCATTTGAAAATGACTGGGTTTTGTACTATTGCACACACATACACAGTAACACGTATAAAATCTAGTAAATTTTAAATGGCTGTAATTATTTTATTATTTAAGATAATCGCACATGGCATACCATTTTAGAAGCTTCAAAGCTTCAACTTTAAGAGTATGCAAAAATATTTTCAAAAAAGTTTCAAAAATTAAAAGAAAATTCACTTTGAAAAAAATGTTATACAAAATGTATGGGAAAGGGCGAAAAAAAATAGCCACCCCTAAGGGTTAAGTTAGAACGCTAATTTTTTGCAAGGCTTATTTTCTCATCAAAACCTATAGTTTCAGGGGGTAAGACCGGAAAAGAACCAAATTTTTTTTATTTGAATCACCCTAATGTACATACGTATATGTTGACTTAGAGAATTCAGGTGAGAGGTTAATGGCTGCTCTCAAGCGCATTTACTTTGCACGCACTTTCACAAATGTCCACATTAATACTGTTATTCGCGTTTAATGAGTGCTTTTAAGCATCTAATAATGACACTTTTCATTTTGGACTTATTACAAAAACACCAGTGGCAAAAAGGTCATGGAAATTGAAATTCGAGGTTTCTTATTAATTTGCTCATTTCTATTGTTTAAGACTGATAAAGAGAGAGGAGGTGAGTGGTGTTTACTTAAATGAGGACAGGCGGAAGAAGGTTTTGAGGTGTGGCTCTGAGGTGAACATCAACTTCTGGTCCCTTCGGAAAGAAACTTGCCGTCGACAATTTAGGAGGATTCACCCACCTTGATTTCAAATGGTAATTCTCAAAATGACCCAAAAATTATCCCAAAAAGATCCAAAAATTATCCCAAAATGACTCCAAAATGATCCGAAAATTACCCAAAAATTGTCCCAAATTAATCCAAAATTGAACCAAAAATGATTTCAAAATAGCCCCAAAATTATTCCAAAGTAATCCCTACATGATCTCAAAATGATCCTAAAAATAAAAAAAATGGCAACCCAGGGCGACTACAGTGGATACCCAGCAGCGAAACCTTAAACTAGTCAGAAAAATACTAGTATACAACTAGAATTTTCTGGCTGAACCCATACTAGTCAGGACATATCCATTCCATACTAGTATACAACTAGATTTGTCTGGATGAAATTATACCAGTTAAAAAATACAAAATTCATTCATTTCGTTTTCTCTTATAATTCATAGATGCTTTTTCGTGATTAAATACAAATAGCCGCTGCTTTCTTAAGAATAAACATGAAAATAAAGTCAAATGATAAAATAAAGGGTAAGCCAGGAAAATTCTGGTTCAAATCACACAAGTCCAGGTTCAATGTTTTTTGGACTAGTATGGAACTAGTCTATTTCATACTAATGTTTTTTGGACTAGTATGTGGAATAGTTCATTTTATGGAAATTATACTAGTCCAGGTTGTACTAGTAACTGGTATTTTACAACTAGTATGAAACTGGTATTTCCTGACTAGTAGATAACTGGTATATTTTGGTCGAAATCTGACAATTGACATCTCGTAGGACATCAACACGTAAAAAATACCAGTTGCTTATATGGAAAAAAGACAGAACACTGACTAGTTGGGCCCGCTGCACCAACTAGTTGTAAAGTAGTTTTCAACTAGTTGCTTTCGCTGCAGGGTAGTCTTAGAATCAACCATACTATCTATATTCAAAAGTTCATCCAAATCGGTCAAGCGGTTCCCGAGATAGTCTGGATATACATACAAATATACAAATGTACAAATATACAAAATAAAAAAATAAAAATATAATAAAAATAAAATAAAATAATTTAAATTGAAATAGAAAAATACAAAAAAAATTCAAATAAAATAGATTTGAATAAATTAAAATAGAAGAAAATGATTTTTAATAAAACAAAATAGAATAAAATAAAATAAAAAAGAATAAATTAAAGTAAAATAAAACGAAATAAAATAAAATAAAAGAGAATAAATTCAAATATAATACTCTCCCTTCCTATATTTAATTCTAACCTTAAAATGTAGAAATTCCTTACTTTTCAAGATTTTTTGTTATATTTTTACAGACAACATATCATACATATGCACATACATACATACAAACATATGTTCATTGTTTTTTTTTTTAGTTGACGCAGCGAAGCACGTGCTTCAGATTACACGTTTCAATGACTTGACGACTTTAGCAAATTATGGCCTTTTATGCAGCATCACACAGTGATGCGCACACTCGTGCCAAAATATGTAGGCTTTTGTATTTGTGTGTGTGTAAACAATTATGTGCGTGTGTGCGGGTTAACACATACAACCATATGTTTGTTCTTACAAATGTGTGGTTTTGTGACAACTCGACTTTAACGATCTTTGATTCAATTTGCAACCATTGTCGTTTAATTAAGTCATAGTGCGAGACATGTCGCAACGCAACGCAACCACAACAACAACGCCAAAAATGAAAACACATTAACATCAAAGTCTTTTTATCAGCAACAACAAAGGACACAACAAGACAATAACAACACACAAATCAACAACAACAAATGATTCTTAGATTTCTAATCAGCGAAAGAACGGTTGATTTACTCGTGGGTGTGATGAGCGAGAGAATGCATCTAAATTTGTTGACTTGTTTGGCGCAGCAGGCAGCATACGGAAAGAATTGCGCTTCCGCTTGAAGCAAACTCATCAGAATGTTGAAATAATTTGGGTAGCATACATCAGGGCGCATAAGCTGCTGGAATTTTTTGTGGCTAAATTTTATACAGAAAAGGAATCTTGTTTACGAAATCAACTGTGGTTAAACTTTTACTTAATATACAAACATGAATACATATGTGCACACACGTTTCAACAGCCATAACAGGTTAAACCGTCTTAAGTTCTGTTGTCTCCAGTGGAAGCTCATTCCACGGCAAAAAAAAAAAACAGATATCGAACGAAAATCAATAACACTACTCAATGATTTTGTTATGCAAATGTAAGCAAAGAAGTATTAGCATTACTCTTTTGCGACAAAATATCTATCAAATATACGTATGCATAAAACTATGTAACCCTAAACACATTGACCTGCTGTACATTTTCAATAACCTTTTTTTGCCCTTTGGCGCCATTCAATTCATTTTTTTCACTGCTCTGGCATTTATCAACCAATCAGTGAGTTCATCCATAGTCAACTTACTATCATTCATCAATGCTTACTTTGAGAGCTTATTGCTGTGAATTCATAGCGCCACGCGGATGTAACACAAGCGCTTAACAATCTGCCCATCATAGGTATTCCCCCTACTTCCATTTCGCTTCCATTGTTGATCCGATTGCAACTGAATGTGGCTTGTTTAACACTTGAATGCATTTGAATGTGGACTAATGGGCATTTGATATGAATTTCTCGCTGTCTATTATTGTATGAGAGGAGGCGTGCGTCTGTGTGCGTATTGGAAAAGTGTGAGTGAGTGTGCCGTGGGGTAGCGGTTAAGTGTTCGGCCTTCTACATCATGTCGTGGCGGTTCGATGCCTGGCAAAAGTAACATAAAAAATTACTTAGAAAAAGAATTTTTCTAAACGGGGTCGCCCCTCGGCGGTAGTTTGGCAAACTCTTCTGCCATGAGAAGCTTCTCAGCAAAAAATTCATTTGCTTTGCAAATGCCGTTCGGAGTCGGCAAAAAACTGTAGGTACCGCCTACTTGTAGGAAAAACTCAAAAGCAACACACCACAAGTTGGAAAGAGCAGCTCGGCAAAAATCTCGTTAGAGGTTATGATAACCTGTTTGTATATCGCCGCCATTAGTTTTTATTTTATTTTATTTTTTTATTTTTTTTTATTTTTTTTTGCTGGGAATGCTTTAAATTTAGGTTAGGGCATTAAATTCTATTCGCAACGAAACTGCCATGATAGGAACTTAACATTCGCTTGCTATATCGTAAAAATATGATTTTTTAGGAAAGCTCATTACGGTGATAATGCCAATGTTTTTATACATTTCAAACTTGCAAGCACTATTTAATACCTATAAGAATTTAAACTCACAAAAGTTCAGGATATGCTCTACGTGGTGAAGAATCTATGTAGGCAGAGGAGAAATTATTTTGCAGGTTTTAGTTTATTTTAAAAACATTTTAAATTAAAAATATTTTTTTATTCTATTTTTTATTTTATAATTTTCAGCTTTGAGTCTGTGAAAATTTTCTAAGATTGTAAGCATATTCTGTGTCAGGTTTAAAAAATCATTACTTACTTACTTACTTAAAATAGCCTTTAACCGGCTTGGCGATTTTGGCCGTCCACTTGGTCCTGCCATCGGAGAGGTGGCCTCCCTCTTCCTCTACTTCCACCGGCGGGTGCCGATAAGAATACCTTCTGGACCGGAGCGTCTTCATTCGCACTACGTGACCTAGCCAGCGGAGCCGTCGATCTCTTTGATTATAGGTGAACTTTTTGGCTCTGTGTGTTTTTTTTTTGTATATCGCAATTTTTTGGATCGATCAACTCATTTTTGACATTAATTTTTACCTAAGTCTTACGACAGGTGGCGCAGTCATACAATTTATTATTTTTTATAGTTTTTCATTCAAATGAAGAAATTTTAGATTATTTTCTTTTTTTTTTTTGTATATCGCTTTTATTTGGATCGAGGAACTAATATTTGACATTAATTTTCACCTAAGTCTTACGATAGGTGGCGCTGTCATAAATTTCTTTTTGATAGTTTTTCATGCAATAATAGTATTAATATAGTTTTTAAAAGGAAATATAAATTTTTCAAAACTGTATTCATAGGCGAAATTATGAGTAGTAGAAATATTACTTTGTACGTATACTTAATTTTTTATTTCAAACTTTTCACGCCTACATACATATGTATCTGTATATGCATACCACTTATCATCTTTTTTTTGTGGCAAATATAGTGTAATGTTCCTTTCTACATGTATCATATACGATCTACGACAATAAAACTAAAAATATAATTTTTCTTGAAAAATTTTAAAAATTGTATGACAGTGCCACCTATAGTAAGATTTTGATAAAAGTTAATATTAAAAAAGAAATTCTCGATCCAAAAAATAACGATATACAAAAAAAAAACAATCTAAAATTGATTCATTTCCACGAAAAACTATAAAAAAAAAATTGTATGACAGCGCCACCTATCGTAAGACTTAGATACAAATTATGTCAAAAATGAATTCCTCGATCCAAAAAAAGCGATATTCAAATAAAACCAATCTAAAATTGCTTCATTTGCATGAAAAACTAAAAAGTAAAAGAAATTGTATGACAGCGCCACCTATCGTAAGACTTAGGAGTCAATCCATATGAAAACGTATAATATTAGCAAAAATCGTTGCTGACTAGTCTCGGATTTCGCTCAAATTTTGAGGGACACTTCTTTAGGGTCCTAAAGGAACATATTGACACACATTTATTTTTTATAACCACGGGGTTTCGGACTGGTCAAGTTTCAAAGTTTGAAAAACGTAATTTTTAGGCCTACCCTATTTTAGCTGTAATAATGTTCCATTAGAGATATCTTTACATTCGATATAGCGTTTTAAAGGGAAAAGATAGTTTGTTTAAATATAAATATTAAATCATATCGTGGGGTGACAGGTAAAACTCATTAAGTACAGTTTTTGGAAAAACCCCGTTTTTTGCATATATCACATTATTTTTCACTGGCCTTTTTGAAAAATGATTTAATATTTGCCCAACTTAGAGCAGGCGGGCTTTGCAAAAATTAAAATATCATTATCTAAAAATTTGTATAAAACTTGGACAGGTAAAACTCATTACCGTATTTAATGAAAAAAATATGCGTGTATAATTTAACTATTTATGTTGGAGATGTGGAAGAAGCGCATTGCTTCACGTGGAACGAACTCCAAGGCAAACGTGGAAGCAGCGAAATAGGCTCAATCTTGTATAAGTTTCTTCTAAGTCTGCCTGCCACGGTAAAGGAAATATTTTTATTTTGCGATACTTGTGGTGGCCAAAATCGAAATCAGCAAGTAGCTGCAGTATTACTACACGTCTTACATGTTGCCAGTAATTTAGTAAAAATTGAACTTAAGCGTCTAGAATCAGGACATACATATATGGAGTGTGACTCTATACATTCAGCAATAGAGGTCACTAAACGGCATAAAACTGCATTTTGCATGAATGATTGGGCTGAAATTTTCAAATCTGCTAGAAGAAAGCGAACAAATAAGTATCAAGTACATATGCTTACGTATAATGATTTTACAATTTACACGAATTGGCATTAGCAACAATAAAAAACCGTAACAAGGATAAAGAGGGCTGAAAAATAAATGCATAAAAGTGGAAAAGTCCAAACCTGACACCATATATTACAGATATGATCACACTAGTGACTACAAAGAAATAAATATCAGTGCAGGGAGAGGTCGACCTCGAACGGGTTCTGCTAATCTGAGCCCTGCGATGCTTCCGATATCTGCAGCAAAAAAAGCAGATCTTATAAAACTTTGCAATGCCGGACAAATACCAGAGGAAATGGTGCCATGGTATAAGAACTAGCCATCAACAACATTTACCGGAAGGGAATCTTTGCCTTTATTCGAAAGAAGCGATAACGAATCAGATGAAAATAAATTGTGCACATGTATTTACATTAATAAAGGGAATTCTGAATGCTTAAGTTGTTTATTTTTTAATTTTTTACAAAGCTATAACAAATTTTTGGACAGGGAAAAGTCACTAAATACAGTTTTGTCAATAACGAAGATTATGGCTGAGTTCTAAAAAAAATAAGCTTGCAGCCGTATTGTCACCTCTCTAGATTTAACTACATGAAACTTTAAAGATATTAGAGCGTCTGGTTGAATTTTGACGTTAAAAAGTGTTTAAAACCTTAATATCTCAAATTCTTTGTTAGTGTACTTAATGAGTTTTACCTGTCACCCCACGATATAGCGAATACCTGGTATTAAAAACCCGGTACTGAAAATACGTATTTTTTGATCGATTTTCGTCAACTTTAGCCGGCTCTGGCGTGTTTACTGTTTTAAGTAGCCACTCAATATTTGTCAGAAATTAAGGGTACATATCCGAGAAGAAATTAACTCATCCATCGGCCAAAAAACCCCACTCCTTATAGATAAATTATTATCTCGAAATTTGTCAATTTTCAAAAATCATGGTTTTCAGGCTCGAAAACGGACATGTTTATCAAGAGATAAAAATACGAATATCTCATGGACTCTAGTCCTGACCTTTGGAGAGTTATGATAATTACACGCAGTTTTTTTTGTTGGAAAGTTGTACGCTTTAACTTTAAGACTATGTAATGGTTGCTTAAAAAAACTTCCAAAAATTATACAAAAATTTACTTTGAAAAAAAATTTATATTGGTTTAGGAGATCCATCAGCAGAGAACCTTAGTATGAAAATAACAAAACGAAATGTTGAGATATTTGAAGCCAAAGGTCAGGACTAGATTCCATGAGAAATTCGTATTTTTATCTCTTGATAAACATGTCCGTTTTCGAGCCTGAAAACCATGATTTTTGAAAATAGGGTTGGCCTAAAAATGACGTTTTTCAAACTTTGAAACTTGACCAGTCCGAAACCAGTGGTTATAAAAATAAATGTGTGTCAATATGTTCCTTTAGGACCCTAAAGAAATGTCCCTCAAAGTTTGAGCGAAATCCGAGACTAGCCAGCTTTTTGAATTCGATTTTTTTATGGATTGTCCGTTAAAAAAATAATATAAAAAATGAGTTGATCTATCCAAAAAAATGCGATATACAAAAAAACCTATCTAAAACTGCTTCATTAGCATGAAAAATTATCAAAACTAAGAAAAATTGTATGACTGCGCCACCTGTCGTAAGATTTAGGTTAAAATTAATGTCAAAAATGAGTTCCTCGATCCAAAATTAGCGATATACAAAAAAAACCATCTAAAAGTGCTTCATTTGTTCAAGTTTTAATCAACTTTTCTCATACACAGGGTTACCAACTTTGAATAAAAATAACAAAGAACCCAGACCTATAGGCCACAAACCAAGCGTGAGGTTTTGATATGGGAGGGCTAAAGTTTCATCTCCAATTGGTTTCATCAATTACGTAGAATCTTGTTGCACAGTGTAATCCATGAAGCTGCAAAATTTTGCTTAAAATATGGCGTTTTTTCATGAATTTCGCGCAAGCTTTTTTACATCTGTGTTTAGGTTTTTGTTATAGATTTATTTATATTTCAAACTAAAACAATCACTTTCCATTGTGGCTTTATTTCATCGCAAACCACTGTATGTTTAATTAAATTGCAAATTTGTGTAGTGTGCTTAAGAACTTTTCTAATAAAATCTTAACCTTCCATACAAATATTTAACCCCTTTCTATTTAAATTGTAGAACTTTTTTTAAAAGTTCTGTAATTTATAGATTCATCCATGGCAGTGTTTACTGAAAAAGACAGTAGCCCCATTAGTATTCGAATAAAGATTAGGGGTTCGTTAAAAAATATGTCCGGGAGTTATGGACCGCTCTGGCTGTTCGTCAAAAAGTCATCAAGCTTCCTTTTTTGCAATAACTTTCGCTGAAATAAAGAAGTTGCACGGAGTTTTGGAAGGGTCGTTTTTTGTAATATTCACAAACTGTTTTTTGGTAATACAAAATAAAATCTGTCTTATTTTAATAACTGTAAGAGCGAAATTTTTTCGATTAAGAGAAAATAGAATTTCTTGGAGTTTGACAAAAACCCTGACAAGTTTCGAAAATAGATCGTTAAAATTAAAAAAAGCTGAGAAGCGCCCTCTGGCGGTCGTAAAAGGAAAGAAACGAATGCCAAAAATGGGTTCCTTGACCCCAAAAACCATAGCAGTCAAACAAATTTGACTTATACATATACATAAGTAGAGATCAGAAAAATATATCAAACCAAGCGCTTGAAAATAATTTTTAGAGTTCGGAAATATATGTCAAATTAAGCGCCTTAAAATAGGCAACATTTGTAAATTATTTTCAAAAATGTAGGGTAGAACTGGGAGGGTTCGTAATGTTGTATAAGGTAGGGTGGTTCAGAATCGTATGAGAAAAACTCAAGTTGAATGTAAACACCTAGGGTCCCCCAATTATTTTCTGTTTGATAAAAGAAGTGAGGAGCCAAAAATTCAAGGGCATAGGTCACTTGGAAGGTGGCGCTCAATGCTGTTCAAAAAATTAATACGGGGTTTTTTCTTCAGTTTCTAAAAATATTTCGAGGCGTGTTAGGAGACAAAACACGTAATTTATTCGGATATTTTACGACCACTCATTTTGATTGAAATATTATTATACCTGAAATAAAAAGGCTTTAAATACCACAAAATAGCTGTAATCTGAACATGCTTAACGTGTTTATTATCAAATGTATTGAAGGAAGGACAATTATTAAAATCGGAATCCTTATGTTTCACAGTGCTAAGATTTTGCATAGATTATTCTTTTGTTAGATGTAAAAAAAAGGAGAGTCCCTAGGTCTCTAACAAAACGTTTAGTTTTTTGAACCACCGTAGTATAAGGTATACTAATTCAAAATTTTAAATTGTGTAATGACAAAAAATTTGTGAAGTGGGCAGTAAAAACTTTCTTCGACTGTCAAATGTTTAAAATAAAATATATGTCTGACCATTTTTCATGTTATATCATAAATCTTTTTTCTCGGGATTGGAAAAGCCGATTATGTCAATCTATTACATACATACGCACGATGGGATCTTTCTTATTCAATTTTTTTAATGCAATTTCATTTATTGAAAATCCTAAAATCAGTGTTGAAAATCAGTGTAAATTGAGTTGAACCTATTTTTGGTTTAGTGTCCCACATGTTAGTATGTATGTTCTTGTATTCAATTATATGAGTTCTGAATAATTTATTTAAAAGTTTTTTGTTATTTCAAGCATTCAACGCGTTCCAATGCTTATTTTACTCACCATTAGAGGCACAAGTTTTGAGTGTAATTAACTTTTCTTTTCCAACAATGATTGTCAGCAGTTTCTACAATAATTTCTTCTTTATCTAGTTCTTTTTAATGCCCGTCTTGCGGAGTGAGCAAGTATTTGTATATACATACTTATAGATATGTAGGTATATCTACAGAAGTATGTATGCATTTCTTTGGTTATTTCTTGATTAGAGCCACATGTTCTCCTTCCAGTTCTTAAACTTTCTTAGACAAAATACGAAAGAAAAAAAAAACTGACACTACAGCGGGGAGTAGGATAGACATCAAAGTCTTTTTCGTAAATAATTCAAGACGGCCACATAGCCTTGGGGCGCCTAGTCAACCAAAACCGCGTAGTTAATATCCTCTATTGAAATGTTGGCATTAAGTTTCGTTTGTTCTTTGAATTGCCACACTGATGATGTAGGAAGTTCCGCCATTTTGTTTGAGTTTTATAAGACAGACAAGTTTTCTTGTGACAAACTAGATATGTTGCCACTATCCAGGAAAATGGGTGCAGCTACTTGTTCAGAAAATATTAAGAGATTTGATACTCCAAGATAATCGAATGTATGTATATCCGTACCCGCGATGGTGAATTCGTTGGCGTCCTCGAAAACCACTAACCTACGGGGACAAAGGAGAGCAAAGTGTTGAGATCGAATACAACGAGAATAGTATTCTAGCACTACTTTCAGTTGAAAAAAAAGTAAAATCCCTTTTCTAAAAAAAAAACAAACTCTAGGAAAAAAATTTGAAAATTTGACGAGTTTTGAGGCCAGCGACCTCTTCTTCCGACAAAAAGGAAAGACGCTTTTATGTCACTAATATTGAACACCCTGTAACGAAAGAGAATATGCACTTAGTAAGCAAAAGTTTGATTTAGGTTGTTCCGTCTTTACAAATACTTTAGTGAATGGAGTTTGATTGAAACTTTGTTTTGAAAGGAAAAAGAAGACAAAACTGTCATAAGAACAGAAGGAAGTAAGTATGTCGCCTCCATGATTGTAACTAAAATGGCCAACACGCAACGGATAAAAATATATGAATTTGAGTGATAAAATACTCGTAGGTATGTAAACAGGACATTATTACCTACGTAATGTTACACAAGTTTGTAAGTACATATATATAATGACGCTGACCAACCACGTGTCTTCTATTAAGTGTTCACCATTTGCCTTCATACTTTTGCTAGCGGCACATTTTAGTATCGTACGACAATGCAAACCTATTACGAGGACATGTGGCATTTTTTCCTTAAACACAACCCTCATTTCGAACATGATGTTGTTACATTTTAAGCAATTTTGACCAGGACTAAAATGAGTCTTACACGCACAAGTGCCTATTCATGCTACTTCTGTTTGGCCTCTTCTTAAAATTAAATTTTTCATAATTTTTTAAAAAGCTTCTATGCTGGTTTCTCTAGAATTCAACTTTTCATATTCCAATTTAGTCGGTTATTTAAAGGACCGTGAATCTTAAAAAAACTTCTCAAAGTATGGAAATGGTATAGTGATGGTAGTGACCAGTGGCGGATCCAGGATTTTGGGACGGGGGGTTCAATTTTTGTTCGAGGATATTTTTGATTCTCAAAACTCTCCTTTTAGGGTTGTTTTTCAAAAAAAATATACCTACATTTGAACCCATTAAAGCACAAGTAGTATAAGTCCATCTTTTCTCAAACTAAGAAATTGCAGTTTTTGTGTTGTCAACAAATAGGGGGTACCCTTGATTTCACAAGTTAGTTCTGCTAGTTTTTCGGTTTCTATAGGAGCTAGGAGTTACCCCGTTAGCGTGTTATATAGAAAACATTTTCCCCTACATACGTTCATGCTTAACTAAAAAAAACGAAAACTGGACTTATACCACTTGTGCTTTAAACGGCTCATTTGTTGGTACGGGCATGGTCATCTTGAATTTTTATTATACCTATTTTTGCGTAATTTACTATATTTTATGTAATTTTATGACCTACTATATTTTTTGTGTAATTTTACTATATTTTTTGTTTAATTTTTACTATACTTATTTTAATTTTTTTTTTTTTAATATTTTTTGTGTAATTTTTACTACATTTTTTGTGTTATTTTACTATATTTTTTTGCGTAATTTAATATAAAAGAGTTCGCCCAGTGGTTGAAATTCAACCACAAAAGCTTATTTTATTTTCCTACCTTTTTGATGTTTCTTAAATTTGCCATTCTTTTCATATTTTTTATATTTTTGGTTTCTATACATTCCTGTTCATTTAGCCTTTTCCTCTCTTTTTACACCATTCAGTAATATAGTTTCAATGTTGATAATTATTTATTCTTCTTAGAAATTCTTCATACGTATTTCTTTCCTTTCCTTTCCTTTGCTTTTATTTCCTTTCCTTTCCTCTCCTTTCATCTCATTTTATTTCTTTTGTTTTCTTCTTTTTCTTTTCTTTCCTTTTCTTCCCTCTCTTTTCTTTTCCTTTTCTTTCCTTTTCTCTTCTTTCATTTCATTTTATTTCCCTTCTTTCTTTCTCTCTTTTCTGTTCTTTTCTTTTATTTTCTTTTCTTTTCGTTTCTTTTATTCTCTTACCTGACTTTTCTCTCCATTGCCATTACATTCCTTTTTTCCTTTTCTTTTCTTTTTCTTTAATTTCCTTTTGCTTCCTTTGCTTAAGTTTCGTTTCCCTTAGTTTCCTCTCATTTAATTCATTTTTTTTTTCAGTTTATTTCTGTTCTTTTATTTTTTCTTACCTTTATTTTCTTTCACTTTTTTCCTTACCTTTCCTTCCCTTACCTTTCCTTTTCCTACCTTTCCTATCCTACCTTTTCCTTACTTTCTTTTTTCCTTTCCGTAACTCCTTTAGTTTTCTTTCTTTTCCATTAATTTCCTTTACTTATTTTTTTTAGCTTTTCATTACCTTTCTTTCCTTTATTATACCTTTCATGAACATGAAATGGTATTATAACTTTGGTCCGATGTTTGTAAATATGAGAAGAAGAAGAGATAGACCCATCAATAAGTATACCGAAATGATCAGGATGACGAGATGAGTTGATTTAGCCATGTCCGTCTGTCCGTCTGTCTGTTTGAATGCAAACTAGTCCCTCAGTTTTTGAGATATTTGGCTGAAATTTGGTACGCGGCCACCATTTTCCAATATAGGAATCATTTGTCGGAACCAGCAAGATCGGACCGATATTACATATAGCTCCCATACAACCGATTATTCCGATAAACGGATTTTGGGCTATAACTCCTGTAATTAAACACGTAGGAACTTGAACTTTTGGAAGCATCGCTATTTTTATGTTTGAAATATCGATGTTGAGAATCATTGAGATGGGATAAATATTTCACATAGCTCCCATACAATCGACTATACCGATAAGCGGATTTTGTGCTATAACTCCTGTAATTAAACACGTAGGAACGTGAAATTTTGGAAGCATCGCTATTTTTATATGTAAAATGTCGATGTTGAAAATCATTGAGATGGGATAAATATTTCACATAGCCCCCATACAATCGATTGTTCCGATAAACGGATTTTGGTAGATAACTCATGTAATTATGTATATCGGTAGGAACGTGAAATTTCATAACTGTTGCTATTTTAGACTGTGGAATGTCGATGTTAAAAATCAATGAGATTGGACCAATATAACACATCGCCCCTATATAATCGATAGTTCCAATAATTTCGGTATGAAAAAAAAAAAAAAAAAAAAAAAACTAATGGCGGCGAAATACCAACAGGTTATCATAACCTCTAACGAGATTTTTAGCCGAGCTTCTCTTTCCAACTTGTGGTGTGTTGCTTTTGAGTTTTCCTACAAGTTGGCGGGACCTACAGTTTTTTGCCGACTCCGAACGGCACTTGCAAAGCAAATGAATTTTTTGCTGAGAAGCTTCTCATGGCAGAAATACACCCGGAGAGTTTGCCAAACTACTGCCGAGGGGCGACCCCGTTTAGAAAAATTCTTTTTCTAAATAATTTTTGATGTTACTTTTGTCGGGCATCGAACCGCCACGACTTGGTGTAGAAGGCCGAACACTTAACCGCTACACCACGGCGGCCGCCGAGCTAAAGTTAAATTCACACAGGCTGCACTGGGATCAAACAGTGAAAATCGTGACGCTTATTCATGAAAGGTATTTAGCCTTCGGCACAGCCGAAGACAGCTTTCCTTACTTGTTTTTCATTCTTTTTATTTTCCGTACCTTCCTCCTCGCTACCTTTTCTTTCCTTTCTTTTTCTCTTCTTTCCTTTCTTTGACTTTCTCTATTTGCCTCTCTTTTCCACTCCTTTACCTACATTACATTTCCTTTCTTCCCTTCGTTTTTTCTTTTCCATTCTTTTCCTTTCCCTACCTTTATTTGCCTTTGATTTTTCTCTCATATTTTCCGTTCCTGACCTTACCTTTATTTTCCTTTTATCCATTCCTTTCCTTTCCCATTCTTTCCTTTATTTTATACTTTTATTTATTTCATTTTGTTTTATTTTTCTTTCCTTTCATTTCCAACAAATTTATTTTTTTACTTTCAATCACTTTTCTATTTCTTATTTTACTTTTTTTAGTTTTATCAATTTTCCTTTTTATTTTATTTCACTAAGTCTAGCCACGAAGGGCTTTGTGCTTTTTTTTCAAAACATCATGTCTGAGCAAGCATTTGCTTCTCTGAATACCCACGCACAGATTTTGTTTTTTGTTTGAATGCAAGCACAACAATGCAAGTGTACCTACCTACACACATAACAGCGGCTCTATAAAGTGAATGCGTGTTTAGCATTTGTAGTGGTGTGACTTTCAAATCATATTATAATAAATTTTTTTTTTTTAATTTTTGGTTTGTTGTCGCACACCCTGCTCGGCGAGACCTATCTATACATATCAAAATTTATATACTTTGTGTAATTTTATGACCTACTATATTTTTTGCTTAAATTTACTTAATTTTTTGTGTAATGTTTTTTCTATATTTTTTGAGTAATTTTTACTATTTTTTGTGTGTAATTTTTAATATATTTTTTTGGTTAGGTTAGGTTCAAGTGGCTGCCGCCGAGGCACCCTTAGGCCAGTTTTGAAAGGCCCGTTGTGATTTGGTTAATTTTTACTATATTTTTTGAGTAATTTTTACTTTTCTTTGTATAATTTCATTATTTTTTTGTGTGTAATTATACCTTTCATGAACATGAAATGGTATTATAACTTTGGTCCGATGTTTGTAAATATGAGAAGAAGAAGAGATAAACCCATCAATAAGTATACCGAAATGATCAGGATGACGAGATGAGTTGATTTAGCCATGTCCGTCTGTCTGTCTGTCTGTCTGTCTGTCTGTTTGAACGCAAACTAGTCCCTCAGTTTTTGAGATATTTGGCTGAAATTTGGTATGCGGCCACCATTTTCCAATATAGGAATCATTTGTCGGAACCAGCAAGATCGGACCAATATAACATATAGCTCCCATACAACCGATTATTCCGATAAACGGATTTTGGGCTATAACTCCTGTAATTAAACACGAAGGAACGTGAAATTTTATAAGTGTTGCTATTTTTATATGTGAAATATCGATGCTGAAAATCATAGAGATGGGATAAATATTTCACATAGCTCCCATACAATCGATTATTCCGATAAACGGATTTTGGGCTATAACTCCTGTAATTAAACACATAGGAACGTGAAATTTTGTAAGTATTGCTATTTTTATATGTAAAATATCGATGTTGAAACTCATAGAGATGGGAGAAATATTTCACATAGCTCCCATACAATCGATTATTCCGATAAACGGATTTTGGGCTATAACTCCTGTAATTAAACACATAGGAACGTGAAATTTTGGACGTATTGCTATTTTTATATGTGAAATATCGATGTTGAAAATCATCGAGATTGGATAAATATTTCA
Source organism: Campiglossa producta (assembly GCA_964058755.1). Lineage (NCBI taxonomy): Eukaryota > Metazoa > Arthropoda > Insecta > Diptera > Tephritidae > Campiglossa > Campiglossa producta. Next base: position 91,066,930 of record CAXKVI010000004.1, on the reverse strand, counting down.
CATAGCCCCCATACAATCGATTGTTCCGATAAACGGATTTTGGTAGATAACTCCTGTAATTATATAGGTAGGAACGTGAAATTTTGGAAGTATCGCTATTTTTTATATGCGAAATATTGATGTTGAAAATCATTGAGATGGCATAAATATTTGACATAGCTCCCATACAATCGATTATTCCGATAAGCGGATTTTGGAGTATAAGTCCTGTAATTAAACACATAGGAACGCGAAATTTTGGAAGCATCGCTATCTTTATATGTAAAATATCGATGTTGAAAATCATTGAAATGGGATAAATATTTCACATAGCCCCCATACAATCGATTGTTCCGATAAACGGATTTTGGTAGACTCCTGTAATTATATCGGTAGGAACGTGAAATTTCGTAAATATTGCTATTTTAGAATGTGGAATGTCGATGTTAAAAATCAATGGACCAATATAACACATCGTCCCCATATAATCGATAGCTCCGATAATTTCGGTATGAGCTAAAGTTAAATTCACACAGGCTGTACTGGGGATCAAACAGTGAAAATCGTGACGCTTATTCATGAAAGGTATTTAGCCTTCGGCACAGCCGAAGACAGCTTTCCTTACTTGTTTTTACTATATTTATGCGTTATTTTTTACTATATTTTTGTGTATTTTTATACCCAGCTGTACTTGTACACAGGGTATTATAACTTTGTTAGGATAACGGTTGGTTGTACAGGTATAAAGGAATCGAGATAGATATAGACTTCCATATATCAATATGATCAGGATCGAAAAAAAATTTGATTGAGCCATGTCCGTCCGTCTGTCCGTCCGTCCGTCTGTCCGTTAACACGATAACTTGAGCAAATAATGAGATATCTTCACCAAATTTGGCATGCGTACTTATTTGGGTTCAGAATAGATTGCTATTGAAAATGGGCAAAATCGGACCATAACCACGCCCCTTTTTCGATATCGAAAATTTCGAAAAACGTATAAAATGGGTTAATTCAATATTAGAAGCAGCTACAATGATAAAATTTGCAATATGTATTGATTTAGATGTTCTAAGGCCGATTTTATAAAAAATTTTGAAAAGGGGGCGTGGTACCGCCCACGTATATTTGAAGAAATTTTAAAATGTTGACTCTTAATAACTTCAGAACAGTTTATGCTAGTATAACGAAATTTCGTAGAGGACATACTATTGTTGTGGTAAATTCAGCTATAGAAAATAAACGAAATCGCTTCGCGACCACGCCTACTTTTTCATAAAAGTTATATTGAAAGGAGGTGGAAATATTGAAAAGTCCATATCTAATTAACTGATTTCGCTATAATAATATAATTTGGTACATACATCAACTTTCATAATCTTTACATAATTTTTTCAAAATTTTGGAAAGTGGGCGTGGCACCGCCCACTTATGAGTCAAGCAATTTTTAAATTCGACTGCTAACAACTTCAGAACGGTGTGAGATAGATTTACGAAACTATGTACCAGGCATGTTATGTTTATGTAGAGTACTACCACAGAAAATAAGAAAAATCGGTGAACGAGCTGGGTATGTAATGTTCGGTTTCACCCGAACTTAGACTTCCTTACTTGTTTACTATATTTTTGTCCAATTTTACTATATTCTTTGAGTAACTTTTACTTTATTTTTTGCTGTATTACTGTGAAAAATATGACTTTTGGATACCAAAGGGGAGAGTTTGCACCTGAAAACCACCCCCGTAGATCCCTCTGGTATTGACTGTTTGGGAAAATTGATCTGCTTATTAAACAACAATTTTCTATGAAAAAGATGTTTTTATATTTTTATTTCACATAAAAAAGATAAAAGAAATAATTTTGAAATTTTATTTGTGTATTAAAGGTGAGTTTCAAAGCAAATTACTATTGTATCTATTTATTTTAACAACTAATTTAATTTATTTAAAATCTCGTCACAACATAACATTACCTTAACCACGGCATTGCTGTTTTTTAATCATGCCCACCCAAAAACTCTATGGCCACAGCAGGATACAACAATTCTCCATGAATAGACCACAAATTCGCATAAATCCATACACACTTATACCTTAGTGATTGTATGTTGAAAACTCGATAGTTGTGGGTGCTTTTTACGTGCACTTTGGGGTTGGTTGCCATTCGTTTGTCATTCACTCACTTGCTGCTGCGCTTTGCACCACAGTCCGACAGTCTCGCTGTCTATTTGGTTCGTTGGTTGGCTGTTAAATGAGGTAACGTCCTTTTTCTTGTCACTATGGCAGTTGTCATATGTTTTCCTCTCCCCACTTCAGCCCACCCATACACATCGTTGCTCCTTTTAACCTCTCCCCCTCTCTTTGAGGTTCGTTACCAATTCATTACATTTTATGAAAATATTTGTTCGACACGCAACTTGTACAATTTGGGCGTGGACAAATATGCTTTCCTGTCGCGCGTTATCAGCATAAGTTGTTCGGGCATTTGCATATGTTGAATGTGAAAATTTGATTAAAGGGAATGAAACGAATCTGTTGGCCTTTCGATAGACCGTCCGTCAGGTTGAGACAGGCGAATAGCAGGCGCTATATATGTATAAACAATACTCGCTTATTCGATTTATTTTGTAAAGTTTGTATTTTCACTACCACCTACCTACATACATTACATTTGTTCATACAAACGTACTACATAAATACAATCCAACTCAATAACGTCTAGTGATTTTGCTTCGTTTTCGATTATTAGGTGTCTTAATTAGTTTTGGCAGAGATTTGTATAGTTGATGAAATGTGTTGGTAAGAGTTAAATTGCCAGCTAACTGAATTTAATTAACCACCACGAGCCGGAAAAATATTTTTATTATTATAATTTTATATTGTGAATGTGTGGGAGTATGGCGACTGGCCATACTAATAATTTTGGCGTTGATTGTTTGGAATATGTGTAGATGTGAATCAGATCTATTATATATAAATGGGCAATGCTTAAAAGTTTTCTCCCGTGTTTGAAATAACCACAATTCTAAGGTATATAAAGTTTGATATGTATCGATAGGTCTCGCCGAGCAGGGAGTGCGACAACAAACCAAAAATAAAAAAAAAATTAATTATAATATGATTTGAAAGTCACACCACTACAAGTGCTAAACACGCATTCACTTTATAGAGCCGCTGTTATGTGTGTATGTAGGTACACTTGCATTGTCCCTTCGTTGCTAGACTTAGTGAAATAAAATAAAAAGGAAAATTGATTAAACTAAAAAAAGTAAAATAAGAAATAGAAAAGTTATTGAAAGTAAAAAATAAATTTGTTGGAAATGAAAGGAAAGAAAAGAATATAAAATAAATAAAAATAAAATAAAATGAAATAAATAAAATTATAAAATAAAGGAAAGAATGGAAAAGGAAAGTAATGGATAAAAGGAAAATAAAGGTAAGATAAGGTAAGGAACGGAAAATATGAGAGAAAAATCAAATGCAAATAAAGTTAGGGAAAGGAAAGGAATGAAAAAGAAAAAAGGAAGAGAAGAAAGGAAATTTAATGTAGGTAAAGGAGTGGAAAAGAAAGGCAAATATAGAAAGACAAAGAAAGGAAAGAAGAGAAAAAGAAAGGAAAGAAAAGGTAGCGAGGAGGAAGGTACGGAAAATAAATGAAAATAAATACGTATGAAGACTACCTAAGAAGAATAAATAATTATCAACATTGAAACTAAATTACTGAATGGTGTAAAGAGGCAGGAAAAGGCAAAATGAACAGGAATGTATAGAAACCAAAAATATAAAAAATATGAAAAAAAATGGCAAATTTAAGAAACACCAAAAAGGTAGGAGAATTAAATAAGCTTTTGTGGTTGAATTTCAACCACTGGGCGAACTCTAGTAAAAAAGGACTAAACTATACTAATAAAAAAGTAAATAAAATTAAATTAAATAAAAAAAATAATAAACTAAGAAAAGAAAAAAATAAAAAAAATATATAAAAAATATAAAGACATAAAAAAGTAAATAAAATAAAATAAATTTAACTAAAATAAAAAAAGAGAAAAAAAAAATTAAATAAAGCAAAGAAACTAAAATAAAATGAAAAACAATAAAATAAAATATACATAATAATAAAATATAAAATAAATCAAAATAAAATAAACTAAAATAGAAAAAAACATAAGAGAAAATGAACAAACTATTATAAAATTAACAGAAATAAAATAAAAAAAAAAAAAATAATAAAAAAAACAAGTAAGGAAGGCTAAGTTCGGGTGAAACCGAACATTACATACCCAGCTGTGCACATAAAGTGGGCGTGATCGTTCACCGATTTTTCTTATTTTCTGTGGTAGTACTCTACATAAACATAACATGCCTGGTACCTAGTTTCGTAAATCTATCTCACACCGTTCTGAAGTTGTTAGCAGTCGTATTTAAAAATTGCTTGACTCATAAGTGGGCGGTGCCACGCCCACTTTCCAAAATTTTGAAAAAATTATGTAAAGAATATGAAAGTTGATGTATGTACCAAATTATATTATTATAGCGAAATCAGTTAATTAGATATGGACTTTTCAATATTTCCACCTCCTTTCAATATAACTTTTATGAAAAAGTAGGCGTGGTCGCGAAGCGATTTCGTTTATTTTCTATAGCTGAATTTACCACAACAATAGTATGTCCTCTACGAAATTTCGTTATACTAGCATAAACTGTTCTGAAGTTATTAAGAGTCAACATTTTAAAATTTCTTCAAATATACGTGGGCGGTACCACGCCCCCTTTTTAAAAATTTTTATAAAATCGGCCTTAGAACATCCAAATCAATACATATTGCAAATTTTATCATTGTAGCTGCTTCTAATATTGAATTAACCCATTTTATACGTTTTTCGAAATTTTCGATATCGAAAAAGGGGCGTGGTTATGGTCCGATTTTACCCATTTTCAATAGCAATCTATTCTGAACCCAAATAAGTACGCATGCCAAATTTGGTGAAGATATCTCATTATTTGCTCAAGTTATCGTGTTAACGGACAGACGGACGGACGGACGGACGGACGGACAGACGGACGGACATGGCTCAATCAAATTTTTTTTCGATCCTGATCATATTGATATATGGAAGTCTATATCTATCTCGATTCCTTTATACCTGTACAACCAACCGTTATCCTAACAAAGTTATAATACCCTGTGTACAAGTACAGCTGGGTATAAAAATAAATCAGGTACCGCAAATAACAGTTATCAAGCAACACTTTAAGCAAAAAATCATTATGAAGGGGTAGTGCTACTGCCATAAAGAGTACATAGAAATTTTTTTATTACTATCGTTATCGATTGGTGAAAATACTTTTTTTTGCATTTTTTCGGTAAAAGTTGAAAATGAAAGTTATTTTTTAATCTTAAAATTTCGATAGCCAAATAAAAAATATTTTCCAATTTTTAAATTTCCATCTTTTTTATTTCGATCCGAAAATAAGAGTTATCTCTGATTTTTTTTCATGCCTTCGTGAAAAACTGTAATTTTCGATTTTAAATGGAAAAATCATAGATAACTCTTATTTCCGATCAAAATTTAAAAATTGGAAAATAACTCTTAACTTGCGAACGAAATTTAAAAATTGAAAAATAACTATCTATTATAATCAACTTATATATATAAAAGTAACTGTTATTTGCGGTCTCTGAAATAAACAAAACTAAAAAAAAAAAATTAAGTAAAAAAAAAAATTTTTTAAATAAATAACAAAAAATAAAACATAAAAGAAAAAAAATAAAAGAAAAAAATTAAAATAAAAAAAAATTAAATAAATTTAATTTTAATAAAATAAGTTTAATTTAAATTAAATATATTAAACTAAAATAAGAAAAAATAAAAAACAAAATTGTATTAAATAAAAAATTAAATAAAATAAAAAAAAATCTTATAACTTTAAACATTTTTTACTATCGTTATGGATTTCGGGAAAAACTTTTATTTTCGATTTTAAATGAAAAAAAACAAACTCATAGATAACACTTATTTTCCGATCAAAACTTAAAAATTGGAGAATAACTCTTATCTTGCGATCGAAATTTAAAAATTGAAATATAACTATCTATTATAGTTAACCAACTTATAAAACAAAAGCAAATGTTATTGGAGGTCTCTGAAACAAATAAACCTAAAAAAATAAAGTAAAAAAAATGTAAAAAAATAAATAAACTAAAACAAAAAAAAAATTAAAGAAAAAAAAAATAAAATTAATTTAAATAAAATAAATTAAACTAAAATAAAATAAAACAAAATAGTATAAAAAAATAAAATAAAATGAAATAAATAAAATAAAATCTTATAACTTTAAACGAGCTAAACTTGTATATTTGTATATCCAGACCATCTCGGGAACCGCTTGACCGATTTGGATGAAATTTTGAATATAGATGGTATGGTTGATTCTAAGACTATCCACTCGGGGGTTGCCACTTGGGGCGGGTTACAGGGTTGCCACCTATCTAATTTCTTTAAAATTATGGAGCAACATATGCCAAAATGGGTTTAAAATGAAAGGCATTTTCAACCGTATTCCAAATATGAGAATTTCAAGCAGGGTTATCCCTAGACTTGTCAGCTGACCGCGTATTATTTTTTTACCTTATGTATATTTGTATATCCACTTATGATATTTTTTTAAAATTATGGAGCAACATGTGCCAATATGGGTATAAAATGAAAGGTATTTTCAACCGTATTCCAAATATGACAATTTCAGCAGGATAACCCCTAGAGTTGCCACCTGACCGCGCTTTTTTATTTTACCTTATGTATATTTGTATACCCAGACTATCTCAATATTTTCAAGTAGGGTTGCCACCTAGGGTTGCCCCCTTACAGCAGTATATTTGTATATCCGGACTATTTCGGGAACCGCTTGACCGATTTGTATGAAATTTGGCATGATAGTATGATTGATTCTAAGACTATCCACTTGCCACCTATCCAATTTTTTCAATTATGGGTATCAAATGAAAGGTATTTTCGCCGACATACCAACTAAAATATTTTCAAATAGGGTTGCCGCCCAGGGTTACCATTTTACCGTATTGTATTTGTATTGTAGGTATATTTTTGGGATCATATTTGGATTATTTTGGCATCATTTTGAGATCATTTAAGGACCACTTTGGAATAGTTTTGGGGCTATTTTTAGATAATTTTGGGTTCACTTTTGGATTAATTTGGGACAATTTTGGTGTCATTTTCGGATATTTTGGAGTAATTTTCGGATCATTTTGGGAACATTTGAGGGCCTTTTTGGGGTCGTTTTGGGATTATTTTGGGATCATTTTTGGATAATTTTGGGATCATTTTAGGGTCATTTGGGGTTATTTTGGGATCATTTTTGGGTCGTTTTGGGTTCAATTTCGGATCATTTCGGGAACATTGAAGGGTTCTTTTGGGATCATTGTTGGATTGTTTTGGGATTAATTTAGGGTAATTTTTGGATCATTTTGGGTAAGTACAGCTAGCGCTAAAGTGATAGCACCGAGTAAGCTTGGTCACCAGGTACTAAAATGTTAAGGGAAGAAATAAAGAGGAGGAAAGTGATAGAGAGGAAACTATAGGAAGAGGGGCGGTGGAAAGAAAAACAAGGAAGGAACCTGGGTTTTAAAAAAAATTTAAATGTACATTTATGAATATCAACCAACAAAGGGCACGGTCCCTTCTGAGCCCTTTTTGGATGGATAAAATAGGTAAGGGATGACCTCACCTCACTTGGTGTTTCCAATTAGCCTCAGTTATTTCTAAAAAGGGATAAGTGGCTGACGGATAAAAAATAACGATTGGTGATCAAATGAGCGATCTTGCATGCCTTCGAAGCTATAAATCTAGAATCGAAGAATTTAAAAAAAAAAATGTTCCACTCTTTTGAAATGTGGTTCACCAAAATTTTTTCTATACGAAGTATTGTGTTTGGTATAGAAGCGTATTAATCATGTCTACAAGCCCAAGTATTTAACACATCGTCAATTAAAAAGAAAAATATTTTATACAGTGCCCACTAGTAACAAGCTTGTCAAGCCCGAGTAAGACATATGCAGAATCTGCTATCGAGTTAAGGGCGAACATTTCTGTTAACGGCCAAACAAATGACCAACAGGAACAACGGAACTCACACCTGTTCGATTGAGGAAATAACAAGAAGCAAAATGTTTTAGGAAACGACAAACAGAACAGAAGATTATGATGCACCGCACATCATGTGGTACTTCAAGGCACCAATCAATAATGCAGATTTAAATTGTTTGATAACTTGATGACAACATTGAACGTGTGTCGCGATATCCGCCACATCAACTGATAATATTCTTATTGCTATGGTTTTGTTTTTCTCTAACCAAACTGTTTTCTTTCACAAAGTGATGATGTTGTCAACATGTGCAATTGATGTGATAAACTCTAGGTAACGGCCTACTTCGTGCTATTTTATGATTTTAGTTCATTTTTATTAATTAAAGACCGCTTAAGGCATACGTGTTTTTAAATGTGTGTAGGTAACTGTAGATAATGTACGAACATAAATATATAGCGGTGGTCTAATATTTAATTAAAATTATACATTTTAAGCGTTGAGCGATGATAGTCAAGTACATCTCAGTGAGGACATCCGGTGCGTGCGTACATTGTAGCTCCTCTAGCTGTTGCTGTAACTGTTGGCGGTTTTTTTTTGTAATTTTATATTGAAGCATCATTAGCTAATAGGCTAATAGGTGGATGCCACACCTTCATAGCTTCCTCCTCTCAATGCAAATAACTAAAAGTTCCAACACCGGCTCTAGCCATGAACCAAGCGCCACTTTGGTATGTGTATTAGGTGATGCGATTACAATCAGTTTATTACGTTTTTGCATTAATGGCAGATTGTTTTGTTGGCTAATGGTGCGCACGGGTCATTTACATAGATATTTACTTTTGAACTTGGGTGCGCATGCCGGAACATATTTTCATTAGTACACGACTTCACATCCTTCCATTAGCTCACACACATACAGTTCATTGGTACAATCCCCGGTTTCTTTGCTTAATTTCAGGATATTCAAATGTTAATTATTGAGAAATTAAAGTCACTTTAACACGCTTTCATTGCTAGTCATTGATTTGTTTGCGATGGTGTCAGTGTCAATCTGTTGCTTCCGGACGCATTACGGTACAACAAATCATTAATGCATTCATTTTAAATGCTTTAATTTCTTGATTAAGCTAATAAAAATTACAAAAAGTATGTTAATAAATAGCACTGCCACGGTATAATTTTACAATTACCCTTTTACCGTATTAAGGCACAGCTACGATAATTTTTTATGGATGTAAAATCTGTTATCGATCAGTGAAGCGCTAAAATTCTTGAAAGTCTAATAAACTGTACTTAATTATGTAGTTATCTTTACGGAAGAACTTAATTTAAAATTCCTTTTAAATGATTTTACAATGTAGAAAAGCTCAGATAGTAGACCATAATGCCTGCTGAGGAGTGATGGTAGTGTGATCCGTGCATTTATTAGATTAGGTTCAAGTGGCTGTAGCAAAGGCACACTTAGGACAGTTTTAAAAGTCAGTGCTGGGACTCCACCATAAGGAAAATCCCTGTGTTGTCGGGATTCTCTACATAGCATGATCCCGGGACTGGCACTCCAAAACCGACACCGTTACTCCTCCTCGAATCATTTAGATGACTTGACGAAGGCTATCGAGTCTTTTATGTCCAGCTCCACGACCTGGTATAGGAGATTTCCCTCCTTCTCAGGGTATAAATATGTCTAGATATTTTGAGATCCCATTTTGGCCAGGTTTGTTTGGATATCCGAAGAGATCAACGACAGCTGAGCGTCAGTTCAGAGTTGAACGAATAAGAGCCAAGAGCTTTGATGACCGCCTGGCTGTCGCTGAAAATAACGATATCGTGTCCGAAAGTGCATTTACCTTGTAATCCAAAAGAGAACTCAAG
>CAXKVI010000004.1:90994833-91056771 GCA_964058755.1 Campiglossa producta | reverse complement strand
CACCGCTTATACATATCATACTACACGGTTAAAAAATGTGCCTTCATTTTAAGCCCGTTTAAAAATTAAGCGATTTTTTCAAATTTTTTTGGAATATTTTAAACCTTCCAAATACCTACAAAAAAATTTCAAAATTTTCCAGATTTGAGTTAGCAGGCGCATGTGACTAATCTCACGTTTCTCTACCATTCTCGAAAATACTGGGCTTTCAACGTAAAAGGAACCCCGGAAATTTGCAATGCCATTTTCATGAATGTGTAGTTCAATCTCTAAAAACTGTTTAAAACTTGAACTTCTAAATTTTAAGAAATTTCCGCTAATCCAGAAACAAGAATGTATTGCGCTGAACCACATATACCATGGCGTATACGTAACAATTTTGCTACACATTCGAGTTTTGGCTCAACGAAAATTTAAAAAAATATAGAAATTCAATTTTTAAACATTTTTGTAGCGCCAAAACATGAATGTGCTACACATTCATGGTTCTGGCACAACGAAAAAATTTACTTTGGAATTTTTAAAAAAGGAATTGAAGGAATATTAACCTAAAACCTATATCAGTGGAAAAAGTATAATGAGAATATAACTTGCAAAAATAGTCCAAAAAAGTTTAAAATTTAGGATCAAATTTTGAACCGTGTAGATCTGTGGACTTTACCTAACAGATTTAGGTTTGTTGCATTGCTCGGTGCAGGCCCCATTACCACGACTCCATATAGCATAATTGGACGGATAATTGCCGTATAGATCATATGCTGGGGCTGAGGCCCCATTTTGTACCGGTTGATATGAAGGACAAGTTCCACTTTTCTCGGGTTTACACTAAGTCCGCAGCGAGAGGACCATGAATTTTAATTTAATTTAAATTATTTACCTTTTTATATTATTAAATTTTTTTTACTTTATTCTGCATAACTCTGAGGGCAGCTGTTCAGTAATCCGAATGGAAGGGTAGACCTTTGAAATAGACCAATCGAGATAAACTCGTACCACTGTCTATAAATAAGGTATTCTGGAATAAAAACACGTACTAATGTATGTATGTATGCAACTTCAATGACGACAAGCCATAAAGTCGGCCATGATCAAAATGTAAGTCCAGGATACAAATTTTTGCGCGCAAGCTTATCAAAATCCATTAATCTCGACAACAGCAAAAGCAAGAGAATTAACGAAACCCTCACGAATGAGGGCAATGAAATGAAAACTCCCTTGTGCACCGTAAGCTTCGTTTGCTACCAACCTCAAATACAAATATCTACCAACAACTAAACCAACAGCAACACAAAGAGCAAATGTGGCCGCCATGAGGTGATGAAAGCGGCCATAACGAATGAACTAAAAACGTGAGGAAGGACAAAATGTATGTGAGTGGGGTAAAAGGGCAGCCAAAAGCGTCTGCGAATACGGTTAAAGATTATAATTTTGTTCGAGTACATAATGTGCATGTTTTTATGCCGGGCGTTGAATACTTGTTTGTATGTGTACCTACAAATGTTTACATGAGACTGCAATAGCGAATGGCATAAATATTATGATAGCCAAAAAGAAAGAGAAAAATAAAAAAAGCTATGCAAGTATGTACATAAAACGCAATCCACCTTCGTACCGCAAAAGCTAAGGCAACTAACACAATGACGTGGCCAACAACGCTGCGGGATACTCGACATGCTATCAGCAAAATCAGCACAACCCCCACTGACTGAACGCCAAAGCAAAAACGAAAAAAAACATCAAATAAAATTATAAAAAACTGAAGCAACGCAAAAACTACTTCCACAGGAGCAACAAGAATTACAGGGAAACTCAGTAGGAGTAATACAAAATGACGCATAAAATGAATATTTTATACATAAAGAATCATATGTAAGTATAAATGTTTGTATGTACGCCTTGATTCGTCCCCAATGGGGATCCATCCGACGTTATGGCGTCGCTCACAGCACAAAAACAACCACAAAGAACGAAAGGTTGGGGGTATAGTTAAACCAGCTTGTAGTTGTTTTCTTAAGGCTCATCTCCAACTCTTGGCAGGAGCGAAAAATGGCGATTTTTATGATTTTTAGACATGCAAGGCACAGCAAGAAAAAGTAAGGAACCCCATATATGCTTGCTACATACTGAAATTAATATCTACACTGAGGGAAAAAACAGTGCAAATTCCACAAAAACGAAGTCAAATCGACAAAAATCAGTAATGATAGTAAGCCTACCTTGAAAATGGTTGCATCGAGTATCAAAATGTTAATTTACAATGAATCATTGTTAAATTGGCAATATTATTTTTAGCCCAGCAACTTTGATCTTGATATGTTTAATATAAATTGAATTTTTTGAACTTTGGAAATTGTATTATCTGCGATCGGAGTTAGTTTTACCACTCTGTTTTCCACTCAGTGTACATTTTTATTTACTCCTAGTGTCAGTATGTGAAGCAGCTTAACCATGGATACCACCTCGTGCAAAATCAATCGTGACTTCCATTGCAAAATATTTTCCATTCGATGTTTTTGTGTTTTTTTTGTAATCTCTTCATCTTACGTAAAGTATTATTCTGCAGCGCATGCTGGAATGTCCATATTTAGTTAAGGTTTCAATGAGAGATTTTTAGATTAATATATGTATCGTCGTTCGCTTGTCAGAGGCGTGAATGTGCCAATTTTCCAGATTTGAGTTAATAGGCTAACGTGATTAACCTCTCGTTTCTCTACGTTTCACGAAAGTCCTGGCTTTCCAAAGTACAAGGCACCCCCGGAAATTTGCAGTGCCTTTTTCATGAATGTGGAGTTCAAACTCTGGTGAAACAAAAATATTAAAAACAGAGTTTTTAAAATTTTTTTTTTAAATTTTTGTTTTGCAAGAAACATGAATGTGTAGCAAAATTGTTACATATACGCCATGGTGTCTATTGTTGAGTGCAACTCATTCATGTTTCTGGCAAAGCCAAAATTTCAAGAATTTAAAAATTCAGTTTTTATACATTTTCGTTGCGCCAGAAACATGAAAGTGTAGGACAGATTCGAGAAATCCGCGTTTCTAGAGGGCATCTACACTTTTGTTTACCGAAAAGTAAAGATTTAGTTGGTAAATGAGGCTGACATCGTGTCCATTTTGGGGCGGACTCGCGATATAGATTCCCTCGATTACAATTTTTCGAACTCGTGTCAAGAGTATAAATTTTATAGGGGGGTTAGTACCGGTATCATGCCAGACAAAAGGCTATGACATCATAATTCATCATTTATTGGAGTTTAACTGCCTGAGCGATTTTGCTGCTGGTTCCCACAAGCCACTCCCGGTTTCTAGTTTGTATCTATGTATCAACAGTGACGTGGCTATCATGGCAGGAAATTCTTCGTCTTGTCCTTACAACGAAAATATCTTGTACGAATTACATTCTCAAGCCTCGTCGGGTTTCAAATGGCTGGTAGAGCTTCTTCCCAATTCTGACGGATCTGTTGGAATTCAAATTTGGACAATCCAACAAACAGGCAGCTTATTTTCGCGTTGTCAAAAGCGTCTTTGAAATCGTCAAAGAGAAAGTTAGTGTGTGTAATTCTCATATCAAGGGTATTCTCCGGTATATACCGTATCTTGAAGATCTGGTCGATGGTAGGTTTAAGTTCCTATTTGAAGGCATGCAATCGCCCGACCATATTCTGCGAAACCCCCCAAAAAAGGAATAGCCAAAGAGCTAGTATCTCGCAAAGCGATGGCTCGGAGAAAGTACAAATACTTCATTCGCCAAAGAAATCAAACGTAGTACTGCCAAAACTCCGAGAAAGAAAATACTCATATTGCCAAAGATCTAAAACCTCGGTTAAACGATTAGAAAAAAAAAAACGGATTCGCCAACCTATTGCCGCCAAGTATCGCAGCGAAAATTTTATTAGAAAAAGTGAACTCGTCTTAAATCCGTTTTTCTCATTGGGTACATCTGCAAACATACAGGTTGAGTTGCAACAAAAACAAAGTTACTTATATGGTCCCTTTCTAAGCTGAATTATAGCCATGCATATCAATTCATTTATCCGTTCATTTCCATAGAAATGTGCGAAGATTATATGTTTCGTTAGACACGAATTTCCCCACCAAATAAATTTTTGTTTGTATGAGATGGAGTTAGTGAAGCCAACACGTCGATTGAATGTAAAGTACGCGCTGCCACAAATAATATATTATCCCTGCAGTGTATTATCGTGTGAGTAATCTCTTAAGAGAGTGGCTCGTGATTAGTCCTTATTAGGGATTCCAATCCCGGGATCCCGTTGTTTTTTAAGTCCCGAAAATCCCGGGATTACTAGACCTAAATCCCGGGTTCACCGAAAATAAATTTTTAAATACATTCAAGTTATCTAGTATATATGTACTTTAAGTAGAACATGATTCTGAATGATTCTAAACTTCTACCGAAACCATCCCCCTTTCAGAGAAAAATAACTACTAGCAACACCTCCTTTTTACGCCTTTTTAAATAATCCGAGTAATATATATGATTTAAATAATGCATTTTCTAAAGAAATTAGCTTATCAGTCATTGGGAAGGGGCTCGAGAGCATCCTTCGTAATACAGAAAACATGCTTCATAACGAAAACGATACTAATATCATCGACGAAGTGGTTGAAGTCGACAAGCCCGTTAGTCTTAAAGAAAAATTGCATCAAGTTTTGAATAGTAGCTCCCAAATGTCCGACAATAGAAAAGAAAATTAATTAAAAAAAGGTTTGGGGAAAGAAATTAATAGTTTTTGTAATGGGGGCAACAAAGGCTATTCTTCAGAAAGCATTTGACTTTTTGTCAACAGTGTTGAGGCAGAGGCCAGGTTAAGAGATGACACTATTGATGCAACAATTTCTTTAAGACCACACTTCAGACTTCAGAAAAAGTAATTTTTCTCTAAGTCAAATGTCATTCATTATTATTTTTATCTGCAATGAAGTTTTTATTATTATAATATATATTTTTATTATTATAGTATACTATGCATACCTGATTTGTCTAAAAAGAATTGTAATGATTATTTAATGTGCGTTTGAAATATTGGGATTACGTAATGATTACGATTATAAAGAATCAAAAAGTAATCATGATTACTTTAGATTACTGAAAAGAATCAAAAATAATCAAAAAGAATCAAAATAAGTAATTGATTCTTTTCAGCGATTCTTTTTGATTATTTTTGATTACTTTTGGTTGATTGGTATTTTGGATTGAAAGTAATCAAAAAGAATCGCTGAAAAGAATCAATTACTTTTTTTGATTCTTTTTGATTATTTTTAATTCTTTTCAGTAATCTAAAGTAATCATGATTACTTTTTGATTCTTTATAATCGTAATCATTACGTAATCTAGTTGGGACCAGGATAATCGTAATGTAATCAATTACTTCACTATCAAATACAAAGTAATCAGATTACTAATCATTACGATTAGTAATCAAAACTTAACAGGTATGCTATGTACGTAGTTTTCGCCACTATCGATTACGAATTTTTAGTCATTTATATACATAAGTCGTTATTAATGTATAAAATATGCTATTTGTACCTGTGGTACAAAAAAATTGTACCAAATTCTTTAATACATATATTTTATTTACAAATTTAATGTAAATTTTTTTTTGTAAGTCGATATTAATCAAATATGTAAGTATATTTGGCTATGTTTACCAGTAGAACAAACAACTTATGTTTCAAGTTCCTGAATAGTAACTGTGAGTTACAAATTTAATGTTACTTTTCGTTCGTTATAAAAATGACTGCCTTACATACATACGAGTACTTAAATAAATTACTATAACTTAGTCTACTTTATTACATAGATATGGGGTGCCATTTTTAGCAATAAAAAATATTCGGGACAATCCCGGGATTGAACTTTCAAATCCCGAAAATATCGAGAGGCTAGAAATCCCGGAAATTGGATTCCCTAGTCCTTATGTTGGGATAAGAAAGTTTTAATTTGTGTAGCATACTTATAGGGGTAGCAAGCAGGCCGTACTCGTAGGGGAACAAAGTTGATTCGACACTAGCTGTTTAGATATATGTATGTACCTATGTAAAAGGTAAAACTAGTTTTCCCAAAGGACCTGTTCAAACGAAAACGAACAGCTTAACCAATTTTTGGCAAGGGCTTAAATGCTTTCGAGCATATTGAATACGATCTGGGCTGACAGAGTACAGGTGCTGGCTACGTGCTAAACCGACTTTGGTAGACGTTTCAGACTATTTAAATTTTTTCCAGGTTAGTATAGTGTTTTGTTTCAGGTTATGAATAAGCGTTTGTATGCATTTTTGGTTTGGCCTCTAGGCCAACATTGTAACGTGCTCTAAGCATTTTAAATTACTTTGGCAGCCATTGTTGCTAAAATACAAATACCTACCTAACTCGCATGAACAACAACATATTTGCACTATTTAGTTGCTGTTGTTGCTGATGTTGCTGCCGTTGCATTGACGTCGTTGGGTGATGAGATGATTGTAATGCATTGTGATGTTACTTTGTTGTTATTGTTGTTGTTGAGGTGTTACGACCTATTCGTTTTGTTTACGTGTTTTTAGTTATTTACATATGTTCATAGTTTATTACATCACAGTAGGTACAAAGCGTCACAAGTTTGTGGTTAATGTTGTTGCTTTTCTCAGTTGTTGTACCGCAAAGCTAAGGTATTAAATACTACTATTATTATTAATAAAAGCAGGCAGCAACAGCAACAACAACAACTATTGTCATGTGAAATGGCAACAACGACGTTCACAGTTGCAACCACAAATGTCTATTATTTTAACAGCACTTAAA
The DNA here is from genome assembly GCA_964058755.1 of Campiglossa producta. Classification (NCBI taxonomy): domain Eukaryota; kingdom Metazoa; phylum Arthropoda; class Insecta; order Diptera; family Tephritidae; genus Campiglossa; species Campiglossa producta. The sequence goes on along the minus strand of CAXKVI010000004.1, from coordinate 91,049,969 downwards.
CATAGCCCTTTGGAATGGGTGCGAAAAATTATTACATAAATACCAAGAGTCTTTTGATACCTACCATATTCCAGTAGCTGCACGTAATTGAACAGGCGCGTATTCAGGGGTGGGGTCCGGGGGTTCCGGACACCCCCCGAAATGCGCAAATTAGTGCATTTTTTTTTGTCTGTGACTGTAAAAAAAGAAAATTTGGAATATGAATCCCATGGGATAAAATTTTTTGGTTTCCGGTCAAATTAGACATTTGAAATAACAAAAATTGCAACAGAGCCAAAATTTTGTAGAGAAAGAAAACTTCAGAAAGAAAACTTCAGAAGTCCCCATTAATGTCATGTCTGTTAAAAAATTTATTTGGGGTCAAAGGTTTTTGGGGTTTTACGAATTTTTCTCTTACACGGTAATTTTTTCGAAAAATTATCTTCGACCGCTGTACATCTGAAAATTCATTATAAAAATCGCCCTAGCATTTTTCTAAATTACTAGCGGCTGGCGGCCGCCGTGGCGTAGCGGTTAAGTGTTCGGCCTTCTACACCAAGTCGTGGCGGTTCGATTCCCGGCAAAAGTAACATCAAAAATTATTTAGAAAAAGAATTTTTCTAAAACGGGGTCGCCCCTCGGCAGTAGTTTAGCAAACTCTCCGGGTGTATTTCTGCCATGAGAAGCTTCTCAGCAAAAAATTCATTTGCTTTGCAAGTGCCGTTCGGAGTCGCAAAAATCTGTAGGTCCCGCCAACTTGTAGGAAAACTCAAAAGCTACACAGCACAAGTTGGAAAGATAACCTCGGCTAAAAATCTCGTTAGAGGTTATGATAACCTGTTGGTATATCGCTGCCATTAGTTTTTTTTTTTTTTTTTTACTTATATTCATTTGGGGTAAAAATCCTCAAGCGGACCACCTAAAAATTCGATTTGAATGAAATTTGATGAAAGTGAGCTGCTATGTAAGAAAAAAATATCACCAAAGGCCGATATATACGGGTTTGAATTTTTGGTGTGTACGCTTTTTTCTTTAAATTAGAAGACATGTAATTGACATGCTAAGAAGGAACATGGAAACCGTTTTCTAAAATATATTTTCTGTACTTTTCGAATATAAATTTAAAAAAATTTTATTAAAAAAAAATGTTATCAATTTTTTTCAAATTGCACTAGTAATAAAATTATTAGGCTAAGTCATTTCCATTTTGCAGTCAAAATGGTTATTATGAAAAAAATTTCAGCCAAAATCTTAAACTTTTTTGGACTACATATATGACCAAACCAAATTTTGTTTCAAATTAAATCTAGACCAGTTTTCAAGAAAATTGGCTAAATGAATGGAGTTTCAATTTTTAAAAGAAAAAATAATTTGTTTGTCGGTCGGCTAGGCTTCGAACCAAGCCTCATCGCATCATACCCGTCTGCTCTACCACTGAGCAACATCGCATACACACATATATGTTGTGGGAAAAATTCAATCTAATTTTTTAACCGTGTTCATAACTTTTTCCTGCAGCCATGATGGAATTTCTCCAATATATTTATACATTTTATTAACGCATTGATGAAATTTCTGCAAAACAAATTCCTATTAGAAAGATTAAAGCTCCTAAAATCTTCATTTTAGGATTTTAGGAGCTTTAATCTACTTTTTTATTAGAAAAATATTAGAATGGAAGCTAAATGAAATGTATAAATCGTCAAAAACATTTATGAGTGGTGCTTTCTGAGACAAGCCTGACCATTTCTTTTTCGGGTCTCGTAAATTTTTTTCGTTTTCTTCATTCAACTATAGTCACACAATAAAAAGAAAAGTCTAACTTTAATACCATTTTGGTGTTTATATATAACAACGCCGAAAAGTATTAAATAAATGCCATATTCGGTCTAATTAAGAGAGAGAGGAATTCAGTCGAAGATTCTCTCAGGCAAAAAAAAAATAAAATTTTACACAGTTTTATTATATTGCCTTCACCGAGAGTCGAACTCTCAATTTATCAATTTACTATCAAGCAATCGAGTACTTATGCTTGCCGGCATCAAATTGCAGCTTTGTTCTAAATGATAGCGAGGACCGCGTGCTCTGAAGAACAAACCACCGGACTTAATTTAATGCTAAAAAGTAATTAATTTAATACTTTTCCGGCTTTGTTTTTAAACAAATAGTACCTAAAACATTATAATGAGAGAGAACGCTAAAGAGAGAGCGCTTTAGTATTATTTTGGTATTATTTTAAAACTATTTGGAATTAAAAATTTTTCAGAGTCTTAAATTAATACTATTTAGTATTAAAACTCAAATTTAATTCCAAAAAGGCTTATTTCAATAGCGACTGGTATTAAAAGTAATATTTCATTTTTTACTGTGCAAGCTTCCTCTTTCAGAATTTTTATACTGAGGTCAAAACATGTCTTTTGTAACCTTGCTCGACAATCTTCCATGAATGTTATCAGGGTACTTATTTGTAAAAGAAATACCAATGTGCCCACTAAAATAAGTGAGACATTAAAAAAAAATACAAAACGGTCTCGGTTTTGAAAAATGAATCAGTTTCAATCGGTTACGGTTTCGGTTTCCCTCCTTGGTTTAATTTAATTAATTTTATTTCATTGTTTACTTTATATCTATGCAATTCACAACCTCTAGTATTTCGTGCTATTTGTCTATTTTTTTTTTAAGAGTAGCCAGTTCTGAGATATCGCGATTGTAAAATTATATTAAAATATAGATGCCACGTATGGAATTTTCAGAATTTTTCTCGAAAACTTTAGTATGCGTAGAAAAATTTCTTTTACCGTTTATTTGCCACGAAGTTCCCCATAGATAATGAAAATAGTTTTCTCTGTAAAGCAAGGGCGTACACAAGGGCGTTGCTTTACTAGACGTCTAACGTAAAACTTAGGATATCGATTATTGCGATAATATTTCATATAATTTTAAAGAAAAAATGGACCATGTTTGTAGAAAGTTTCCAGGTCTGCAACTTGGCCTAAGGTAGTTTTTCGAAAAAACTTACCGTTTTCGAGAAAAGACCAAAAACCTAAAATTTTGACCTTTGACCACAAATAATTTTTTAGCTCACATAGGATCGATAGGGACTTTTCTAGTTTTCTTTCTGACGGCAGACCTGAGCTCTCTACCAAATGTTTAATTTGACCGGACTAAAAGGCTTCATGTCCAGGATATGCGAGAACGAATTTCAATATGCATATGCCATTCGTATTCTGTTAATTATATTGAAAGCTACTCTATTTATTTTAAAATAATTTGATAAGAAGCATTTATTGGCTACTAATTATGTTTGAATGGAGACCCATAAATGTCATTAAATATATTCTAAACCCTACTAACTAATGGTGATAGAATTTCGAATTTCATATGTGTTTGTATTTGATTGAGTAACCCAATAAACAATTTTGTTTGAATTTGAAGGAGGAACTAAGGTTTTATCCAACGTTTGCGGATATAGTTTTTGTGCTTAATGGGATGCTTTCTCTTCAGAACAAACAAAGTCTTTGGAGTAATGTTCGTCTTCACGTTAGATAACTAGGGTAATTCTCTAACTATTCTCTATTCGAGGGCAACAGTAGAGAACTACATTACAACTCGATTGGAGATAGGTTAGAGAACTTGGGTTTCTCTATGTGAGAATAATGCCCCATTTTGTTGGAGAACGCAACGTTTCTCCAGTGTTTCTCGAGTTGTCATCTAACGTTAGAGATTGTAGAATGGGGCTAGTTCTCTAATGTACCTCCGATCGAAACCTAACTTCATGGTATGTTGGGTTGTGTTCAATACATACAAACACATGTACATATGTGCATTTGTATCAAGCCGGCAGTAGCTAGCAATTTCATAACCGTCAAGCTCATTAGCTTGTTTTGTGACTTTTTGTTGCTAACAGTAAACAACTTTGCCTTAATAAGAAAAATTCTTCACATTTTTGGACAGCTTTTTTATTCTGCTTTGCCATTATTTGCTTAACATTTTCAAAATTTTTGTTTTTAATTAAATAACAGGTGGACATTTTTAGGACATAGAACTCTATTGTAGGTTTTAGTAACAAATTTTGCTGCTCTTTTTATACCCGGCGTACTAGTACTAGTACAAGGGTATTATAATTTTATAATATAACGGTACTACGTAACGGCACAAGCCCTGCTGGTTAGGGGTTTATAATTTGCCCGAGGCAGGTATGCCGGTCGTAAGAGGCGACTAAAAACCACGAAATCGTTCCCAAGACAGTCGGGCAGTACCGCAAGGGAGTACCGGAACGTACCGGATTCATCCGGCAAAGGAATGTCACCACCCATACAATCCCTGTCTGGTCTGTCACGTAACTTTTTATAAGTGGATCTTCAGACTAGGCAGGACAAAGTATGGATACAACAACAACAACAACGTAATGGCAAAAAATAATCGAGATAGATATAGAGTTCCATATATGAAAGTTCTTAGGTTGGAAAAAAAGTTTATTAAGGCATGTCCGTCCGTCTGTCTGTCTGAAATTTTGTATACAGGCTACTTTCTAACAAAGGTAGGTTGCTATTGAAAATTGGCGAAATCGGATGATAACCACGCCCCCATTTTCGTTATCGAAAATCACAAAAATTGACATATCTCCGTATGGCTAAAATTATATAATTTTATAGGCGCATCCTTCTGGTCACTATATAATTTTTTGATAAATATTTTAAAGTGGGCGTGGCACCACTTTCTTTTAACGGAGGCATTTTTGAAAATTCGACTAGTCGTAACTTTGAAACTGATTACGGTAGAACAATGAAATTTGGCACAAATCATAGTAGTATCTTTGGGAGTATACCTGATGAAATTGGATAAAATCTATAAAATGACTTCTTTTTTTTCTGGTCACATTAATATGCATTGTTGTACTTGTAATTTTTATGTATGTGTGCATGCAAGAAAGCATGCTCATAAAATAATAACCACAACAAGTGACTTTAAATCAGAAGGAGAAAAAATGGTAAGTACCTATGTAGCCAAAGTGCCTACAAGAATGAAAAAAGGAAAAAGTAGGATACGTAGCCAGCACTGGCCATCAGATTTGAGAAACGCCATCATGAGTTTCTGCAAAATTTATGAGCGTATGCGGCCATGGTACCTATACACTCTGTGGGCAAATCCACAAAAACTTTCACACTAACAGGGGTCGATTTTCTTTCAATATTTTTTGAACGTTTTTTGGCATAGTAGCCAAACTATTGAAGATACTTATAAAGATCAAGGTGAAACAAGTTGATGGGAATTAGGATAACATATAATCCAAAGGTTAAATCGATATTATGAGCAATACAAATGTCTAATGCATTTGTATAAAGCAATGTTCAGCAAAATGGGTTTTTTCATATTATCACCGAGGTCTTTGAAACTATATCTGCCAGAGGAAAATGGTTGTGATATTCGGAATCTGGAAATTTCTTTAGGTAAGGCCAAATAGAGAACTGTCTATAATTGATCCAGTAAGTCTCTTAAGCCTTATATTAGGGTGACGATTTACAAATCAAGCCCTCATTTAGTTAGTTCATCTCTGGATAACTTAATTAATTTTTATTTTTCTTCACATGCTATAAAATTCCATATATCAATATTTTAAACTTTTAATACGATTGCTCCACTGTACTCTTGCCAATATAAATATTAAAGCAGTTTTATATTACGCTGACTTTTTTCATTTTAGCAAAATAAAAGAAGGCAAGGAGTCGGTGCTTTTGCCTCTCAGCACAGGGCAAGTGGCTAACGTATAAAAAAAAAAGAAAACAAAAGAATGAACATAAAAACTGCATGAATATTAAAACAGAGAAAAAAATGTGCATGAACGATGGCGTATTATTAAATATGGCGGCGAGCCACAATACGTTTATATTCACATTCACAACTAAACACACATGAGTGTTTGTGATCATATGCATTTCTATGGGTGCTGCAGTCATAGCAGTTAGGTACCTTTTTTATACGTTATTTTCACTTACATACTTTGCTTTTTCTTTGGTAACTTTTTTTTTATTTTTTTTTTTGCGCACTTTTTTTTGCATAAAGCTTTGTGGAGCACCATGAAGAATTCACATTCAGGATTCGATGGAGTGTGCATTTTTATGGAAACATGCACACTTGTGGTGGGTCATGCATCTTTTATATTGCACTTTTAAGCATATGTTCAATTAGGTTCATAATATTAGGTACATATATCACTCAAGAAGGTAGCTGATGTTAAGCATTTCCAAATGCTGAACTATTCGTTCAAAAATAGATTCCGAATTACGTAATATATATGTAGCTACTAACCCCAATATCATAAAAATTCAAAAGATTTATAACAGGGTTGTGTGGTTTTGATTGGGTTGAATCACGCATTTTTCAACAATTTTTTTTGTGTGTAATTTTAATATATTTTTTGTGTAATTTTACTATGTTTTTTTGTGTAATTCGACTATTTTTTTTGTAATTTTCTAAATTTTTTTAGTACTTTTACTTTCTTGTGCAATTTTAGTCCTGTTCTTTCTAATTTTACTCCTTCTTTTGTGTAATTTTACTACACTTTTGAGTAATTCTACTAATTCCTTTGGGTAACTTTACTCCTTTTTTGGATAATTTTTCTCCTTTTTGGGTAATTTTACCACTTTCTTTGAGTAATTTTACTACATATTTTTACTACACACAGAAAAATTTCTTACATTTTTAGTTAACATGATTCATGTTAAATCAACATGAACACCTCTTGTACGTAAAACAAAAACAATTTCGGAAAATCAACACGAACATTTTATCATGAAGGTATGGTTAAAATAACATGAAGTACTTCTGCATAAGAATTACATTAGTGTGTATCCCTTACACTAAATTCGGTTTGTTTTAACATGAACAAGTGTTGTTTTCGACTGCCATCTGTTCCCCAACATTTTAACATGAAGCGTATGGTTAGAATAACATGAAATATTTCTGTATTAGAATTACATTAGTGTGTATCCCTTACACTAAATTCGGTTTGTTTTAACATGAACAAGTGTTGTTTTCGAGCATCATCTGTTCCCCATCAAAGCTTGTGAACAGAATTGTTCTCAAAAGAACAGAATTTAAGTCAGTGTGTAGATACCGACTTGATGAAAAGTTGTATATATTATAAATAATTAATATATTGTGAAATTTATAGTTTCTTAACTTGCGAATAAGTTTTGAAGTTTTGCAAAAAGTTTTGGGTAAGTAATTTGTGTTGTTTTTCATATTTTGAAAACGTTTCCTGCTAAAACACGTCCAAAAATGTCGGGGTAGGTTAAAAAGAACGCGCACTATACATAAATACCATGGAAACGCTTTAGGATTAGGGATACCGGGTAGAAAAGGCGTCGTTTGATACTTATCCCTACATTAATTGGACGTGTGCTACCAGTTTTACAATCGCTTGGATAATTTAAAGAGCTTTCAATGAAACAATTTTTATTTAATTTTCAGATTGGGGCTTGTTGTTGCTGTTTTCGATGCAGAAGTTGCCAATGATAGCATTAAAATAAGTATATGTATATGTATGTACATATGTTTACTTTTATTATTTAACATGCTGATCGTGTTAATTTAACATGATGATCGTGTTGATTTAACATGATGATCGTGTTAATTTAACATGATGATCGTGTTAATTTAACATGATAGATCGTGTTAATTTAACATGATGATCGTGTTAATTTAACATGATGATCGTGTTGATTTAACAATAAAAACATGTTGAATTAACATGATCGTGCTAATAAATTATACAAGCATTATATTCTTTCATACCTGAAAATATGTATGTTAAAGGTTTTCGATAAATGATTAACTAAATAAAAATTATTAAAAAAATCAAAAACAAGGTGTTTTATTTTAAGGGGTAATTTAACAATAAAAACCTGTTAAATTAACATGATAGATCGTGTTAATTTAACAATAAAACCCTGTTAAATTAACATGATAGATCGTGTTGATTTAACATAACATATCGTGTCAATTTCACATGATACATCGTGTAAATTTAACAGGACGAAAGTGTTATTTCAACATAGTATAGTGTTAATTTAACATGTCTGATCGTGTTGATTTAACAAGAAAAATAATGTTGTATCAACAGGAAATCATGTTGATTCAAACCTTTGTGATCATGTTAAATTCACACTGTTCCTTCATGTTGATCTAACATGTAGGAACAGTTAAAAACCAGCTTCATGTTAAAACAACCTGAGCGATAGTGTTGAAAAATAATAACCTGAAAAAGTGTTAAAAAAGTGTTGATTCAACATGAAAATTATTCTGTGTGTATATATTTTACTAATTTTTTGTGTAACTTTTACTCCTTTTTGTGTAATTTTCCTCCCTTTTTTGGGTAACTTTACTTCTTTCTGTGGGTAATTTTACTCCTTTATTTGGGTAATTTTACTTTTATCGGCGGCACCGTGGTATAGCGGTTAAGTGTTCGGCCATCTACACCAAGTCGTGGCGATTCGATGCCCGGCAAAAGTAACAGTGCTAAAACTGGTCTAGATTGAATTTGAATCCAAATTTAGTTTGGTCATATACATATGTAGTCCAAAGAAGTTTAAAATTTAGGTTCAAATTTTTAGCCGTGTAATTTTACTTTTTCTGGGAAAATTTACAACATTTATTGGGTCATTTTACTCACTTTTTTGGGGAACTTGAACACATTTTTTAGGTAATTTTATTCCTTTATTTGAGTAATTTTACTCCATTTTGCTATTTTTGGGTAAACTTACGTTTTTTTTGCTAATTTTACTCCTTTAATTGGGTAACTTTACTACACTTTTTGGGTATTCTTAATCCTTTTTTTGGGTAATACTACTCTTTTTTGTGTAATTTGACTCTTTTATTTGGGTAATTTTACTCCTTTTTTGGGGAATTTGAATTTTTTTTTGGGAATTTTACCTTTTTTTGGTTAACTTTATTCCTTTTTTTGAGTAATTTTACCAAATTTTTTTATTTAATTTTATTCCTTTTTTGTGGTGTACTACTTTCTAATTGTTTCCTATAAATTGGTGAGACCTATAGTTTTTTGCCCACTTCGAACGGCACCTGCATATGAGATGAATTTTTGCTGAGAAGCTTTTCATAGCAGAAATACACTCGGAGTATTTGCCAAACCACTGCTGTGGGGCTACACCACGGCTATCGCTCCTGTTATAAATTAGAGTTCCTATATTTATAGTAGAAGTTAAAATAGATCTATAACAGTTTTCACTTATTACAAGCCAGAATAAGAAGTTTGTGGAAATAACTGAACTCAATGCGGCTTAAGAAATAATCCTTAGGTTAGGTTAGGCTATTTTGCCTAGTCATTGTGCCGAAATCCTTAAGTTGTTTACAGCTTTAAATTTTATTGTATTAAAAATAAGGACGGTTTATATCGGCTGTGCGGAAGTCTTTATAATTTTCATGAACACCCGCCATGTTTTTCACAGTTCGGTCCTTACTACAACCTATTTACCTGTTTACCCGAACAATTCGAAATTGTAGTAATACCTTGTGACACCTCAGCTACCACACAAAATGCCCCAACAAACCACGTCATAATGCAAGTTGACCGGTTGATGCATCTCACTGCTGGTTCAAGTCAACGAAATTGAAAACAAGTCACGTATTTGATTAAACATGGCCGCGGTCATGTTAGACAGCGAATTGCATTTCCGTTCAACATCATCATCAAAATTGACAGGGACGAGCCAGGCTGTCAGGAGTCATAAAGCCAACAGCTTAAACTTCAACTTCAATATCGTCAACATGAAGACGTTAAAAATGAAAGAAAAATCTATTAGCTTAATCAAAATACATATATTTCTTGTTTGCATGAAGGCTACACAACTAAATTCATAGGAGAGCGAATGGTGATAGAGTTCAGCATCCGCCTTGACGCGTACTTGTCCATCACCACCAACTATTTAATTGGGGTTATTATTATTTTTATAAACTCAATCAAGTACACATACTTACACTGCCACTCATAAGAACAATCTACACACATATTGAACAAAAGTGAACTTTATGCTTACATACGGTTTATGGCTAAAAACACATGTAGAGGGTTGTGGGGTTCTGTGGTGTTGATGGGCTCTTGTGAGGACAAACGTTTTGATGTGACTAATTCGAAACTTTTCTTCCAGGTCAAAGTTTCACCATAAAACACTTCACCTAACATATCTCAAGTACGTGGTATTATCAAACCCAGGGCGGCCAAGGTTTTCGACAACTGTCGCAGTATTCATATCATATATATATATATATTATTATATTATATAGTGTTATATATATATGATTTATGTATGATTTCTTTGAAGTGGTCTGGTGTCAGTACTTGAAAGGGTCTGGTGTCAGTACTTAATAAGTCAGGGCTTCAAAGGCGGGAACGAGTATTTTCCCATTTACATTGAAATTACTCGCGTGCATCTCCGTCTATGCGTCTGCTTGAACGCCTCAGTTTTGGAAATATGAGGCTAAAATTTGGTATGCCGCCTCGTTTTTGTAGTTAATCATTTGTCGAAACCAACATGATCAGACCAATGTAACGCATATATAATCGATTGCTTGAAATTGTCATATCTGAAATACGGCAGAAAATACCTTCCATATTGGCATATCTAGCTCTATATTAAAAAAAATGGGGATAGGTGGCAACCCTGTAAACCACCTCAAGTAGCAACATCCATTTGTAAAATCGTAGAATGAATCAAATTGTCTATATGCCAAATTTTATCCAAATCAGTCAACCAGTTCCCGAGTTATACGAAAAAATAAATAAATTGCGGTTAGGCGGCAACGCTAAGTGGCAACCCTGCTTGAAATTATCTTATTTGGAATACGGTTGAAAATAGCTTTCATTAGATGCCCATATTAGCATATCTAGCTCTATATTTAAAAAAAAATTGGGATAAACCGTCATAAGTGGCAACACCCATGAATTCTGCTCGGCCTAACTATTGCAATTTATGCAATGTTGGCTAGATCCTATAATTTCCCCTCCTATTGTTTTCTGATACGATTTCTGATGCTTTTGGGATAATTTTCTGATGCTTTTGGGATAATTTTCTAATGTTTTTGGAATCACTGTTTTTAACAGTATAGAGAATCAGCCCAGCAGTATAGTTTCCGGACCGTTTTCGGATACGAAAAATTGTGAAAAAACGAGCCAACTCGAACTTTAGCCCTCCTGCGACAAGCCTTAGGCATTTCCAATCCGGACCAGATTTTGCATGTGATATCTCCGACCATAGTGCTACCGACTTAGAGAATTAGATAAACAGAAAAATCACAAATAAGGACCACCCTAATGTATATATTTTGGAAATCGCTTTTTTTGCACCGTTTCGGTAACCATATGTAACTCAAGGAGAACTTGTCGTATCATAACAAGGTAAGGAAGAGCAGTTTAGCTAAAAATAAACAAAATTGGTTGACAACCACGCCCTCTTTTGATAAAAGAGCCATACAAATTTGTAAAAACCAATATCTCTGAGCCCAAAAATTCAAACGATTAAAGTTTTTCATGGTTAAACTCAAAACTCCCATTTTCTATGCTTTCGTCGTTTAATAACCACGCCTTAAATCCCAATAAAGAAATAGTATTGACCAGGAAATTTTATCCAGACATTTTTTTAATTAATTACATCTCACAGCTCACTACATAATGTTTCGGATTTTTCCTTTAGCTCTTTGATTTCATAAAGGTAAGCATTTGGTAAGCCAGCATCATCATCTGAATTAATGTAAAAGGATGAGAGATGATATGGATAATTTTGTTCTCGAATATGATCATACTCACATCTTGAAAGTGTGTCATATTTACGTTGAACATGTTAAAAGCGGTCAACCTTGATGGTTCGTTGGTACCTTGCATCCACATCGTTGTGTATTTTCCAAAACGAGTTGAGCTTTCGTACCACTTTTGTTCATAGAGGACTTCATTGATTCTAGATGTCTGTGGGTTTGATAAGTAAAAGATATAATTTTGGTAGATAACTAGATTTCATGCTAGCTAGATTTACTTAAAATTGAAATATACAGATAAGTCTTTCGATAGTTTTTTTTTTAACAGTATAAATTCCGAAAAAGTTACTTACTACAGTTTCCAACAGCGTACCCCACTTCGACACATCATAGAGAAGCCAAATTTCAACCAGACATGGTGCAAGATACGTTGCCATTGACAAGTAGTCCTCTGCATCAGATATTAAAAACAAGTTGAAACAAATCGACATAGCGCTTGCCATATGAGATATCAAAATCGACAGATTAAAGATGCTATTAATATCGTGCGCGAGACTAAAGAAAACAGATTTAAGTAGTTTCGTCTTTGTTTAGCCTTTAACATAGGTACATACCTATTAAGATATTGATGAATGAATATATATAGATGTAATTGCTTGAAGAAAGCATCCTCCTTTCCTGCATCGTTAGCTTCACGCACATCCATTTGCTCCAATAGTTTAGCCAAATATTCATAATACATACACAATTGTGAAATTGTTATAACAAATACATGATCCCATGTTATTACCATATTCACTGCGATTATAGCCAAAACGACTTCATATGCATATATAAAAGCATAACTGTAAAATCTAACCTTTAACCCTAACGGCATCCATGATGCGTTCAAATGGAAATCATCTGATACGCTTGCTTTTTCTTCAAATTCATATAAGAAGAAAAACTTACCCAAAGGCATAAAGCAAAATGGCACCAAAGCTGTGGTCATTATTGCATGCAGGGTAAAGAAACGTTTTCTAATAAAACGATGACATTTTTCCACCTCCATTTGTTTTTGCAAATATGTGCTATGTGGAAAAATACGATCAAGATCGTTCAGAAGCTTAGAAAGTTTGACACGGTTCATTGCCAGCGAAAAGCCACGCATTGTCATGACCAAAGCCATACCGAAAACGGCGAAGATCTCTTGTGCTTTGGTAACGTTCCCCGATTGTATGGCTGCGATACACTTAATGGTGTTGCCAATGCAGTCCCAAATTGCCAAAACTACGCCTAAATTCAATAGCTTTGAACTAGGTATGGCAAAGCGTCCTTTGATGCGTGTAAAGTCCAAGAAGTCAATTCGCATATGTTGTCGAACTGGGTGCGTGATTGCTAAGAGAGCGTCGATGGTGTATAGCTTGGTTGGGGTTTCTTGCTTCAATTCCATGCCTTTGAATGTAATGTGTTGAGGAGGAATATCATTTAAGATCTAAATATTTTGCATTCAAGTGAAGGTAAAAAAATGCTTTTATAAGGGCGAATGTACAGTGAAGCGCCTAAATAGCGAACTATGTTTTTTGCGCTTATATTTGGGAGTATTTCGAAGGTTGCTTTTTTCGAAGCCATTCGGTTTGTGCTTGGGAGCTATTAAGAGCCGGACATTTTTTGAGTTTCATCCAAAAGGACAAAAGATTATTTCATGTAAATTTTTAATCAGTACTATCGGGGCTCTCTTGTAATAGCTTCAATAGTCAGAAAGTATGTTAAGTATGTTTTGACATAACTTTTGATGGTCTGGTTTTGAGATCGGATTTTGCTAAACATACCCTTCGTAAAGCATACCCTTCGTATTACATGAACTGTTTGGACTTGATTCAGGAACTTTTTTGACTAATTTTGAGAACGTTTAGCTTTATTTTAAGAACATTTCGTGCTTGAGCTGAGAACATTTTTAAGTTAATTTTAAGAACATTTGAGCTTAATGTTAGCACGTTTCGGCTTCATTTAGAGAGTATCTTATTCTTTTATTGAGAAAAATTTCCATTCAATTTAAGAATGGCTTAGGCCTATCCCAAAACCGAAGGCTTTGTTTTTAGACTCGAACGTCAAAATAGACTATGAGTAATTCGACATACACATTGTATTAGGTCGATGCCTGTACATAGCAGATATTCCAAAAAAAAAGTTAGGTTTTAGTTCTGAAATCGTTATTATTCCCATAGATTCAAAATCAATGGCTTTTATATTTTTTGTCTCTCCGTGTGTCTCAAAGAGATCAAATTATCAGAGCTTGTCTGTGAAATATCTGGTACAATACGACTCTCAGAAGGTGGACTGAAAATGCAACACAATTGCAAGTACTTTCTGAAAATGAAATTTAATTACTTTAAAAACGAGCTTATGGAATTATTTCTGCTAATCACACTGAAAATTGCAGCTTTTGGAAAAGGAATCAATTTTAAAAGCACTTTCACGTGCTATGAGGTGGCTATATTGAGCCATATTTGTTGAAAAAAGTCCCCGTTTTATTAATTACTCTACTTATATTAATTGCCTTTCATTATTTATTATGCAATTTTGTCATCAAAAAGGCTTAGATTATTCTATTATTCTCTTTAATATAAAGAATATCTTCTAAAGCGCCTAGTAAAATTTTAATGTGATAATCTGGTAATACATATTTAATCACTTGTAAATAAATAACTGATAACGTAACGATTCTTGATTTTCCTTTGCTTGGATTAAATCATTATTTTCAAATTAACTAGACTAAACGAAATTGAATTGATAGGTAATTAATTTGTTGTTACTTTTTCTTCACAGCAAAGAAAATGTGCATGCAAGTGGCTAGTGAAAGTACTAAACGGTATACAATACTTTTGAAAACCCCCGTAAACAAAATTGGTGTCTATATTTTCGAAAAACCATATGTTGGTCCACAAAACTATTCAACGAATTTTGGTTGTTCGAATCTTGTTCTATAAAGAAGCCATTTGGTTAAAAAAAAAAAAAATTTTTATTTGCGAAAACGGCATAACCGCATAGTGCCAAGTGTAAAAATTTCACCACCGATGGCACTACTAAACACCCATGAACCAAAGATGCTAAACACCCGACCATTACAAATAAAAGGTTTTGAAGTAGGGTTGGAAGAGTATTAAACCACCTCACTACTAATCAGAAGTGCGGCTTAAATGTTGCACGGGTTTATATTTTATTATGCAGTATTAGTAACGTTTTCAATCCCTCCCAATCCAGGGTGTTATGCGAAACCGTACCCATTGGACGTTTGCAGCCGGGAGGCAAATCGTGGCTGTATTTGAACGGAGCCTCTCTGATACCGGGTCGCCTCAGAGAGTAAGCATGGCCTTACCGCGGTACGGGGCTCTGCCGCGGCGGACGACACATTTTCCCCTACTCTTCCCTTGACCCTAAGCTGGCCTTGTCCGGCGACGGGTCGTACGAACAAGATGAACTCAAATAACCCAAATAAAAACGAAAACCCTAAAAAACAAACAACGTCAAATTTCACTCCTCAGCAAAGGAGAGCTATGGAGGAACAGGCGAGAAAGCAACAACAACGCCGGAGGACAACCACCGTTCCACAATCAAGGGGGGGAGCGACAGCGATGGCAACTACGAGTCGGTTAACCAACCCTCAATCGACTAAGATTGACTTGATGGGAGCTAGCACCAGTGCGGTTGCCAACGCAACTAAGCGGACAACGGCGGATGCTAAACTCCCATCAACCGCTGATATGAAAACCAGTATCTTTACGTCTGTGGCAGCGGTCTCACGACCTGGCCTCGGAGTTTCGAAGGAGAAGGAAGCTGCAACTGAGATTTCGGCAAGGAGAGCGACCGCGATGGCAACTACGGGTCCGCACTCCCAGGAGACATCTCCCCGCCGCTTCACATACCACGAGAAAAGATTGGCTGCAAAGATCCTGAAGAGGTATGAAGGGGTACCGCAGGAATCGCTGTCGCCGAATTCCAGTAAATCGGTAGAGCTAGCGAAAGCTGTGATACCGGATTTCCAAAATTCGTACATGCCAAAGAGGTTAAAAGTTAACCCTTTCAAGCGCCAGAGATCGGACCTGGAGTTAAATCCCCCTCCCAAGCGGCATCAGAAGACCCCTGGAGCGGGCAAACTAAGCTTTGCTCAGGTAACCAAGGACAGGTACCTTATAGGCGTCCTTGACCGAGGCAATGACCGTCTGGCCATCCCTAAGGACCGGTGGCGTTACGTGCGAAATGAACTCGGCAACATTCTTCTCAATGTTGCTCCAGAGTTTCCGGGTAGTTCGGCGCGAGTAACGGATGCGGGTTGGCACCAGGGTCAGATTAAATTACTCGCATGCGAGGATGCAAAAACCGTAGCACTGTACAAGGCAGCAGCTGCTAAGCTGGGTGAAGTCTACAAGGGCGCAAAGATAGAGGTCGTCGACTGGAAGGACATTCCAGCTAGTCCAAGGGCAAGGGCGTGGATTCCGGCCATCCCTGACGAACCCGAGAGAATTCTCGGGATGCTACGGCTAATGAATCCGTCCCTGCCAACGCATGAGTGGAGTGTCAATCTGGTCGGGGATGCGGTAGGGCCCGACAGACAGGTGGTGTTCACCATGAATAAAGAGTCAATCGAGCCCCTCAAAAGGTGCAATGGCCTAGTACATTACAGCGTAGGCCAGATCGTTATCCACGTATATCGTGGTGATGCTCAGCGCGCTGCCTTCTCGGCTGCTCCGGGGGAACCGGAAAACGAATTACCAGAAGAGGAAACGGAGGATTCCGATGCGGAAAGCATGTTATCCGCCACGTCCCTTGGCGATAGTGCTGTGAACAACTCGGAGATGGAGGACAGCCTACAGGACGAGGAAGCCCTCGACGTCACGGTGGTAGCAGCCAACGCTGAGCGATTAACATCTAACGCTACAGACAGCAAGACACCTGCAACGCCATATCGGGCAGTTAATCGGAACAACTCGTCGTTGATAGGCAACCTCCGGGATGGGGCAAACCTCGACGATATGGGGACGGCAGGGAAGTCTGTGCGCTCTCATGTTGGTGGTGCTTCAGATTAATCTGCACAAATCTAAAGTAGCTTCGGCTGCTTTAAGTAGTCGTCTTTCTAAAGGCGACGTGGATGTGGTCCTCATCCAAGAACCCTGGGTCAATAGCTCGAGAATCTGCGGATTGGGGACTAAGGGCTTCAAGCTCATTCGAGCCAGCGAGGAGAGCAAAGTCAGAACGTGTATTCTTGTCAAGTCTGAGTTGAACTCCTTTCTCCTACCTAATTACACCAATGGGGATATTACCGCTATCAGTCTAACGGTCGACAGCACCCGCCTGACGGTGGCTTCGGTCTATATGCCCTACGACGCCGAAGAACCCCCACCACAAACGGAGGTGAAAGACCTGGTGTCAAATTTCTGCACGGGTAATCTTATTATTGGAGCGGACGCTAATGCTCACCATGTCCAATGGGGGAGCTCCGACATCAATGCCAGGGGCGAGTCTCTGTTTGATTACCTCTTAACAACCAACCTGGTGATTTGCAACGTGGGTAATGAGCCTACTTTTATCACTAAGACCCGCAGGGAGGTCATAGACCTCACTATCTGTAGTGAAGGCGCTTATGAGTGGGTCAGAAAATGGCGGGTTCTGGAAGAACATTCTTTCTCCGACCACCGTTACATAGAAATGGTTTTAGACTTTATTGTAGAACAACCAATCATGAAGCGCAATCCACGTAACACTGATTGGCAGTTACACAATGAAATATTAGACAGAGACCTACCAGTACTGCCCCCACAAGCCCCCTCATCAGTAGAGGAGCTGGAGGATCTTGTTACTACATTTACATCGGCGCTCTCAAATGCTCTAGGACAGGCTTGTCCAGTGCCAAAACCACGCGGTAAACACAGGCCACATTGGTGGTCCTACGATTTGGACTCGCTCCGAATATCATGCCGGAAACAATTTAACAAGGCCAAGAGCTTCGGCTCTGAGCCTCATTGGCACGAATATAAAGCTAAACTAAGGGCCTACAAAAAAGCTCTGAGACAGGCGAAGAGAACCTCGTGGAGAAATTTCTGCACTGGCGTCGAAAAGGTCGACGACACAGCGAGACTTAGACGAGTCCTCTCGAAAAGTCAAACAACCATCAGCTATCTGCGAAAACCTGACGGATCCTGGACCAGCACGGAAGAGGAAACCCTTGAGCTGCTCTTGAATACACATTTTCCGGGGAATCTGCATGATGCACCACTAGCACATGCAACAAACCTGGCAGTAAATATACCCATCACTGAGGAAAGAGTAAGGTGGGCAGTTAAGAGCTTTGAACCGTATAAGGCTGCCGGGCCGGACGGGATTATCCCCGCGCAACTTATAAACACGTTGGAGACATCAGCTAAATGGCTGGTATTTCTCTTCACAGCCTGCCTGGCTCTCAACCACATTCCGGGCTCCTGGAGAAGCGCCACGGTAGTGTTTATCCCTAAGGCTGGGAAGGCATCCCACTACGAGCCAAAAGACTACAGACCGATCAGTCTCTCGTCCTTTGTACTAAAAACCTTTGAGAGGATACTAAGCGACTACCTCTTAACGACTATTGATAGCAACCTTATCTCTAGCTATCAGCATGCATACACCAAGGGTAAATCAACAGAAACCGCTCTGCACAGCCTAGTGTCTGTCATTGAGAAATCGCTGTGTGAAAAGGACTACTGTCTCGTGGCCCTCCTAGACATTGAGGGGGCTTTCAACAATATAAGCCCGGAGGCTATCAACTCCGCTCTAACTAATCTGGGCGTAGATAGACCTCTAACTGATTTAATTGACCAACTTTTAAGGGGAAGGAAAATAGCTTCTTCACTTGGTACGGTTGAGTTATCACGTTATGTCACAAGGGGAACACCCCAGGGTGGTGTTCTTTCCCCGCTTTTATGGAACCTCACAGTCAACTCGTTGCTACGTGACACAAGCTGGGGGGGCGGGAAGATAGTGGCATACGCAGACGATTTAGCTATTGCATTCAGAGGCAAGTTCCCACAAACTCTGTGTGACCTGATGCAAGTAGCACTGCGAGAAGTTTCGACGTGGTCCTCTCGCTGCGGACTTAGTATCAACCCAGGGAAGGTGGAACTTGTCCTCTTCACAAACCGGTACAAAATACCGCCACTAAGCCTACCAGAACTAGATGGCACGCGCCTGGGCTTGTCGGATAAGGCCAAGTTTCTAGGCATAGTTCTGGACAGGAAATTGAATTGGAAGGAGAATGTTCTTCAGCGCCAGAAGAAAGCTTGCATCGCTCTTTACACATGCAAAAGAGCCATTGGCAAAAAATGGGGGCTCAGCCCTACAGTATGCAGTTGGATCTACACGGCCATCATTCGCCCAATCATGCTTTATGGAGTCGTCGTATGGTGGCCTGCGCTGAGCAAGGCAACATACCTGAATCTGTTGCGGAAAGTCCATAGATCCAATATGATCTGTATAAGCGGTGCGCTAAGGACAACGCCCAACGAAGCCCTCCAGGTCATTCTGGGCATTTTGCCACTTGATCTGGAAGGGTTTCGGTCAGCGGCGGCATCAGCTCTGCGCCTAAGAGAAACCTCCAGTTGGGCTGCAGGTACTATTGGACACTCCAGTATTCTGGAATCTTACAGCTTTCTCCCTCTAAGCACAGATCGTTGTGCGACTACTACAGTCGGGGATAGCTGTTTCAAAATAAACATTCCCAGCAGAGAAGACTGGGAGAGGACGGATTGGTGTCCCGAAACAAATGGTGGCACTTCCATATACACCGACGGCTCGAAGTTGGACGGCAGAGTTGGAGGAGGAGTTTATTCAAGGGATTTGGACCTTGAGCTCTCCTTCAGACTACCTGATCATTGTAGCGTCTTCCAGGCGGAAGTCTCGGCAATCCTGGACGCCGCGGCCTGGTGAAGCAAACGTGTTATCGGAGAAGATATCGCTATTTTCAGCGATAGCCAAGCGGCCATCAAATCCCTTGGCTCATACACGTTCAACTCTGAACTGACGCTCAGCTGTCGTCGATCTTTTCAGGAGATGGCCCAACAGAACCGCGTAAACCTCATATGGGTCCCGGGACATAGGGACATTGAGGGAAACTGTAAGGCAGAGCGCTTAGGTATGCCGTTTGCCACATGCAAACTAATGCTGAAGGAGCACACACTCCGTCAAGCCAACGAAAGATGGCTGCTATCCCCAGGGTGTCGCATATCGAAACAAACCTGGCCAAAATGGGATCTTAAAAGGTCTAGACGCATTTATGCCCTAACTAGGAGGGAAATCTGCATATTGATAGGGGTATTAACCGGTCACTGCCTCATTGGTAGGCATGCAGAAAGGCTAGGTGTGCCCTACCGACGATGCTGCAGGAGTTGCAAAGATGATGAGGAGGAGGAAACAGTGGAGCACCTCATCTGCAACTGTCCGGCTTTAAGCGGCGCGAGAACGCGCTTTTTGGGAGTTCCGTTCCTGGATAGCCTAAGCCAGATCGCGGAAATGGACATAAAGGACTTGATGGGCTTCATAAAGTCATCTAAGTGATTCGAGGAGGAGTAACGGTGTCGGTTTAGGAGTGTCAGTCCCGGGATTGTGCTATGTGGAAAATCCCAACAACTCAGGGATTTTCCATATGGCTGGGTCCCGGGACTGACTTTCCTTGTGTTTGGTGGTATCACAACGGGCCTTTCAAAACTGGCCTAAGTGTGCCTCTGCGGCAGCCACTTGAACCTAACCTTGAACCTAACGTTTTCAATCGCCGAAGAGGTTCTGTAATTATTTACAGAATTTTATTTTTAATGAGACCCATATCGTCGCTGGTTTTTATTTTCATCGAAAGGCATTTTTTATAAATATTCATAAGATTTTTTAAGTCAATTAGAATATAATTTTTTTTATGTACATATTTTAATGAGCTTACCGATAAAAACACAATATTTTGGATTGTATTTTACATATCGCGGTTCTATAATGACGCAATTGTAAAATATTAAGTTTTGGTGAAGCAAGTTTTTGGAAGAACTTCGCAAGCGTTTAGCGCGGAAACTATTTGTAATACAATTATAAAATTTATACACAGCAAAGATTATTGCTTTCTAAAGCTCCTCAGGAACATAAGAATATGTTTTATCAAAAAAAAAAAAATTTTACGTATAACGCCAATAAAAATCATTAAAAATGCCAATTAAAAAAAAATAATAATAATTTGTCCTAAGAGATTAAGGCCTGGTTTCATTTCTGGCCAAAAGATCTCTGAAAGGCTAGTTGACTTTTTGGTGTACATACCTATATTTTCTTAAGAGCAGAAATATACTTGAAGAGCTTGCCGATAGTTTTAAAAATCTTTAACATAAAATCAAGCGTCGATTTCGCTCATTTTAAACAGCGACGGGAGATGAGGGCATGAGTGAAAGATACAAATTTGAAACTGTGAAGAAGATCACCCTATTTCAAAATATTTTTCAAAAAGGGCGTATTTTGAAAATCATTAAAAAAAAATATATTTTTTTTCTGGCAACCCTAGATGTCTCCCAATTGCATTTTTCTTCATATCTTCGGCATTTATTGTCGTATTTTAAAGTGTAATACCACAACGAAACGAATGAGCTCAATGAACTTTCTTGAGAAAAAACCTCCTCTTTGAGACGAAAAAATTGATGTGTCAAACTTTAAAATCTGACAACAAATGCCAAAGATTTGAAGAAAAATGTAATTGGGCGACATCTATATGAACTGTTTTTGAAAAACATTGTAAAAAAGTCTTATTTTTTTCTGGCAACCCTAGATGTCTCCCAATTGCATTTTTCTTCATATCTTCGGCATTTATTGTCGGATTTTAAAGTGTGGCACCACAACGAAACGAATGAGCTCAATGAACTTTCTTGAGAAAAAACCTCCTCTTTGAGACGAAAAAATTGATGTGTCAAACTTTAAAATCTGACAACAAAAATGTAATTGGGCGACATCTAGGTTGCCACAAAAAAAAAATTTTTTTTTTAAATGTTTTTCAAAAACACTTCGTATGAGGGGAGGTACGGCCGACTTTTTTTTTTGCCTGTAAGCCCGAGACGCTCTAGTGTACATGCACCGATTTTTTTTTGCAATCTATATATGTACATTAGAGCGTATCACCAAAAAAATGCGGCCGTACCTCCCCTCATATGAAGTGTTTTGAAAATCATTTAAAAAAAATTATATTTTTTTCTGGCAACCCTAGAACTCGTCCAATTGCATTTTTCTTCATATCTCCGGCATTTATTGTCGCATTTTAAAGTGTGGTAACACAACGAAAAGCATGAGCTCAATGAACTTTCTTGAGAAAAATCCTCCTCTTTGAGACGAAAAAATTGATGTGTCAAACTTTAAGATCCGAAAAATATAATTTTTTTTAAATGATTTTCAAAAACACTTCATAGGAGTGGAGGTACGGCGGACTTTTTTTGGTGATACGATCTAGTGTATATTTATGTATATATGTACATACCGTATACGGTCATCTACATAATATGTACATATTATGTATGAATTAATGTACCTTTCCATATGTATAGATATCCACGTTATTTCCACTGACTGACTTTTAAAATTAATTTTCTCCCTACTCAAATACAATATACATAGGTACCTATGTATAAATACTTACTTACAATAACTCATATTTACCTAAATTTATAAATATGTTTGTATCACAGACTTTAAAATATTTGTTGCTATTTTTTCTACAGCTAATATAAAAGTACAGAACTTGCCGTTTCGTTTTTTATGCGCCTTCACTGTGAAAAAATTATAATAACATAATTGCAAATTGGATAAAATGAGTATCGGCAACACGGTAATTTCGTTATTCAAGGTTTTATTTTTATTATTATTTTGCTGGTTTTCCTTTCATGTCTGCTGTTGTTTTTTGTGTTTAACGCACACAGTAACTGCTTATCTCTCATAGTAGGTTCAATACACAAATTTCGTTGAAAATAAAAGCGATTTTTTTTTTCGTTAGCAAATTATACGTTATTAAGATGAAATGTCTGGTGACCTTGAAAGAGAAATGAAGGCAATAATGCCAATTAAATTAAACGTCATAGATTTCTGGAATGTTGTGTTTGGTGTATGAGTTTGTTTGGTAATGCTTTTGTTTGTGTGGATTTAACCTTATAATAAGTACAATGTGTGTGTCAAAAAAAATGCCAGACAACTGATGATTCCTTTATCCAGCAGGGATATACTATTTGATAACTTTGCACATATTAAAATCTAAAGTGGATATTGACAGCTTTTGTAGCTCGTTGATCCTGTTAATGTTAGTTTAACGAGGAAGATGGTATTTTTTTTATAAGAAGATATCTTAATTTAGCGGAAACTCAAGTTAGTTAATCATAACTCCATGTCAACTTAGCAGAAAGTCATATTTATTTAAGGAAAGACGTGTTGTTTTAACTTAAATCCAAGCAATATAATATAGAAGGAAGAGAGTTAGGTTAATAGGAAGAATTGTTAATTTAACATAGAGCCATGTTTATTTAACATGAAGTCATGTTAATCTAACATGCGATGAAGTTAGTTTAAAGAGAACGATGGTATTGTTTTTATCAAGAAAAGAATTAAAAGAGAAGCCATGTTAATTTAACAGTAAGCCATGTTAATTTAAAAGTAAGACATGTTAATTTAACAGCAAGACATGTTAATTTAATAGAAAGTCATGTTAAATTAACAGAAAGACATGTTAATTTAACAGCAAGACATGTTAATTTAACAGAAGGTCATGTTAATTTAACAGGAAAAATAATAACCCAAAAAGGGCTTAAAAGGGGCTGATTTTACATGACAATTCTCTAGTGAAACGTGTGCCTAAAATTTAACATGTTTAAATGAGGATTTATTTACCAAAAACAACTTAACGTCTTTAAGGAGACATAAATCACCTAGAGGAGGGTTGAAATGGCGATATGTACAATCCGTGCTTATAAGCGTGCTGCTGTACATTATTTTAGTTTTAAGAGTTAAAGTTGAATTGAATTTTTCAACGGACTACTTGGCATTTACAATTGCGCACTCACATTCGTTCGTGGTTTATTATTACAGGCGCTGCACGTTTGGCGTGCACACACAACGAATAGCAGAGGCAAATGGATGATGTCGAGAAACTCCTAATCCACAACCGATATGCGTTGGGTACCAAGGACCAGGATTAGAAATAGAGAAGAGAAGAATGGTAGTAAATGAGAAAATGATTGTAGTAAAAATAATAATTCCGTAGTAGTATTTTCATACATTTTTTTTAAATTTGTTTATCTTTTTTTATTTATTTTACTTAATTTTATTTTTTAAATTTATTTAATTTTTTTCTTTAAATTTTTAATATATTTTATTTAATTTTTTTATTTTATTTAATTTTTTAATTTATTTTATTTATACAGGTTGTTATTTTTCAACACTATCGCTTATGGGGAGAAGATAGAACTAAGAGTTGGAAAGGGGAAAGAGTTCATTTGCTTAAACTTTTGTGAGTGAAATTTCTTAGTGGTACAGCATTTTTCAGGTCTGCCACTTTGTATTTAAAATTGTAGTAAATCTACTACTATCTTGAAACAGTTCAAAGCCTGTTTATTGACATACGCCCGTTTACGTATGCACGAAAAGACTTTTCATCCATCTCTTCTTATTTTGTATGATGCACCCGCACTCCTCTTTTTTCATGTTTCACCTTTTCAACTCAATCATTACGTTCTTATCAGCAACTGGCACCTTAGATTTAGAGCGCAGTTTTTTATGGCAAACTAAACTGGAATTCCTTTTATATTCGTATGAAACAATTTTATTGGGTGTGTCCTTCGTTTCTTTATTCCTTGTCGGCGACGATTTCCGGCGCAGCTAAGGTTACACAATACCAATACCATCATAATTTTAGCATGCTCGTTGAATCCTTTTGAATCGTCAATACGTTGAGTAACAACAGCAGTAGCTAAACGTAAAATAATGCTCATGTTGCACCACTGGCGAATTTTATACAACAACAATGCTTACAGCACCCCTAACAACATGAAGACGACAACGAGTGCTGAGTTCCGCCTTCCGTTTCTGCCATAATTCACCAACTCAGTAGTCCGTTGGTACACCTCCTGCCTGCTGCGTTCTACCTTTTCTTTTAGTCCTTCTAAATTTAACATTTTGTTGTTTTGTTTATACCTCTGTAGCTTGTATCCTTCGTATTGTTTCTGCTTGTTGACGTCTTAAGATGTTCTCGAGCATTGTGAAGGGCATTTGAGTGCAAAACGTCGAACAATAGAATGCATTGTTGCGCAATATCCTTGTCATGCCACCAGCAAAATCAAAAGATGTAATGCGAGCACACAGGTATAAGTGTATGTATGAAGAAAAATCCCTGTTAAAATGTTAATAGGCTAGGATGAATCCGGGATGAGTCTTAAAGAAGTAGGACAGTTTTTATCTCTTCATATGTTTTGAAGTGATTCCTTTTGTTTGAGCAAGTCCTACGAAGAGACTAACGCCGACTGACCGGAAGGGCTACTGTGTTCCCCTGTGGTGAAACAAGCTTAGATACCTCTTCCCCTATAACCAATTATGCTACACCAATTAAAATGTTTGAAAACTATGCCCATAAGGGACTACTTTGTACCAAGTATAGCCCACAGTAGACGAAATCCAATCTCTTCGAATATAGTGCCTGCATATTAAAACTCTGCAGCATTGCCTACCACCACAAAATGTTTATTGTGAATCGTGTTTTGTGTAGCGCCTCGTTGTTTTTGTCATTTATTGTATTAAGTTCTTAAATGTAATTCACATTCTGCAACATACGAGTAGCTACTTCAGTTGATTTTTCACCCTTTATTTACATTTCCTTATTTTATTTTGAGCTGCGATTTTTTTAAACAAAATCTGAAACAACATACATAGGTACCGTTATTTTACATAGATATTAAATACCCTTCATCTGTCACTTACTGCTATTGATACAATAATGTTGTTTAGATTTATTTAGATTTATTTATTTATTTGCAGGAAGTTCTTGTTTTAACACAAAATTTAGTTTGGTCAACAAAATCTCTGTCAGTTTTACAAAATTAAGTTAAATAAAAATTTACAGATCGATGACTGTTCCATCAACAATTGAATGCAGTTAATTCAACAAAAGTCTTAATAGGTGTTCTAACTGGGCACTGCCTTATTGGTAGGTACGCAAAAAGGCTACGTGTGCCCTACCGACGATGCTGTAGGAGCTGCAAAGATGATGAGGAAGAGGAAACGGTGAAGCACCTCATCTGCAACTGCCCGGCTTTAAGCGGCGCGAGAACGTGCTTTTTGGGAGTTCCCCTCCTGGATAGCCTAAGCCAGATCGCGGAACTGGACATAAAGGACTTGATGGCCTTCTTAAAGTCATCTAAGTGGTTCGAGGAGTAGTAACGGTGTCGATTTAGGAGTGTAAGTCCCGGAATTCTGCTATGTGGAAAATCCCAACAACTCAGGGATTTTCCATATGGCCGGGTCCCGGGACAGACTTTCCTAGTGTTGGTGGTATCACAGCGGGCCTTTCAAAACTGGCCCAAGTGTGCCTCTGCGGCAGCCACTTGAACCTAACCTAACCTAATTCAACAAAAAATTCGTTTCATATAACCAAAACTAACAGAATTTTGAAAGTTGGGGATAACATTACGCGATCGTTGATTTTATCAGTGACATTTTTTTCTGTGTATTGCTATCACACCTTAAAAAAAAAAACTTATGGAGGCGATACACCAACAGGTTATCATGATAACCTCTAACGAGATTTTTGTGCAAATTTTTTCATACAAATTGGTGGGACCTACAGTTTTTTGCCGACTCCGAATGGCATCTGCAAAGCAAATGAATTTTTACCGAGAAGCTTTTCATGGCAGAAATACACTCGGAGAGTTTGTCAAACCACTGCCGAGGGGCGACTCTGTTTAGAAAATGCTTTTACTAAATAATTTTTGATGTTGGTTTGACCGTGAGCATCGACATCGGTCACTTGGTGTAGTAGGCTGAGCACACTACCGCTACACCACGGCAGTCATGGTTTTCTAAAAAAAGGAACGTTAAGCGGAGAAAAATTCGACCCGTTCGCAAAAAACGAAGCTCATCTGTCAAATTTTTACAAAGTTTTATGAATTTCGGCATTAAAAATTAACACGCATAAGAATTTGTTAGAAGAGCGCAATACCTACTTGCAACTTGATGAAATAGTACTGTCGTAAGATTTTATTTTATTTTATCTCTTTTTTAAATATAATTTAATTTAATTTTTTTTTAACTTTATTTTATTTTATTTTATTTTATTTTGCTTTACTTTATTTTATTTTATTTTTATTTATTTTTTTTATGTTATTTTATTTTATTTTATTCAATTTTCTTTCATTTTATTTTATTTTATTTTATTTTATTTTATTTTATTTTATTTTAATTTATTTTATTTTATTTTATTTTATTTTATTTTATTTTATTTTATTTTATTTTATTTTATTTTATTTTATTTTATTTTATTTTATTTTATTTTATTTTATTTTATTTTATTTTATTTTATTTTATTTTATTTTATTTTATTTTATTTTATTTTATTTTATTTTATTTTATTTTATTTTATTTTATTTTATTTTATTTTATTTTATTTTATTTTATTTTATTTTATTTTATTTTATTTTATTTTATTTTATTTTATTTTATTTTATTTTATTTTATTTGATTTTATTTTATTTTATTTTATTTTATTTTATTTGATTTTATTTTATTTTATTTTATTTTATTTTATTTTATTTTATTTTATTTTATTTTATTTTATTTTATTTTATTTTATTTTATTTTATTTTATTTTATTTTATTTTATTTTATTTTATTTTATTTTATTTTATTTTATTTTATTTTATTTTATTTTATTTTATTTTATTTTATTTTATTTTATTTTATTTTATTTTATTTTATTTTATTTTATTTTATTTTATTTTATTTTATTTTATTTTATTTTATTTTATTTTATTTTATTTTATTTTATTTTATTTTATTTTATTTTATTTTATTTTATTTTATTTTATTTTATTTTATTTTATTTTATTTTATTTTATTTTATTTTATTTTATTTTATTTTATTTTATTTTATGTTATTTAATTTTAATCAATTTTTTTTATTCTATTTTTTAATTTTTTTTTTCTATTTTATTTTATTAAATTTTCTTTAATTTTATCCAATTTAATTTCATTTTATTCTATTTTTTAGTTTTGTTTTTATTATTTTTCATTTCATCCAATTTTACTTTATTTTATTCTATTTTTTTTAAATTTTGTTTTTATTATTATTATTTATTATTATTTTCGTGATCGAAAATTCGACCAATAAAATCTTTAGGGGGTCGTGGGGTCGCTAGTCCCTATTTAATATAATTTAGTTTTATTTCAATTTAATTTATTTAAATTTTTTTTTTTTTTTTGTTAATAGGCCTCACGGTTGCCGTTTGTTCAAAAATTTTCGTACCAAAACTCGTACCAAACCGAAAAAAACTTATCAAAATAATTTGCTAGCCAAAAAATATAACATTTATTAAAACAATTTTAATATATGTACATATAGTGATTCAAATATAAGAAAATTTGCCAACCCTTAGGGGTCGCTATTTTTTTTATCCTTTCCCAAGTGGTACCACTTCACTTCTACTGCAGTGAAGAAGGGGAGTGGAAAATACACATCATGACTAAATAATTTTTTTGTAGTCATTCAAATGTGGTTTTTTTATATTTGTAGCAGTGTCATTGGAGTTGCGTTGAAGTGGCAAAATGGCAAAAACGTATCAAATTTGCAAGTTGTGTACCAACGTACCCGGAGAAAAAATTCGTGCCAAAAATGGTTCATTTCGGCCAAAACGGCAACCGTGATAGGCCCACATATGTATATGTTTTTGTGTTGTTGTTGGCACTATACTGCGCTCGTGTATTTATAAGTCCAATTGCTCAAACGGAAATGCGCTGAAAACATTTGTGGCCAAAGTTTGCCAATAATCAAGCATAACGGTAATAGTAACATATTACATAAACACATTTGCGGACACTAAAGAGACGGCAACGAAATTGAAATTGCAATTGACACCGGTAAATAATTGGTGGCGACTGCGGCATATGAATTGTTGTATAAATAAAATAAAGTTTGTTATTAAATTTATTGCGTGGTTGATTGTTGCGGTTGTTTGCTGTTTGCCACCAATATTGGCAACAACAGGGAGCGTCAATAATATGCTTGGTGGTGGTGGGCATTGCATGTTGCAGTTTTTGCACAAACACCAAACAAACGAAAAAAAATTAAATATCATAACAAAAAAGTGAATAGTTGGCAACATTAAAATGCCACATGCAGCGTTAATCATACAGAACGATTTTTCTTGTATCACAAACACGCCACTTCCAAAGTCTATTGTAGACATAGCTGGGTGCATATGCGGATTTGAAAGTGCTTAGGCGCGCGCCACGCCTATTTTATTTGGTAAAATAGCAAAGTGCGCAAAAAATTATAAACAGTGCGAAATTGCTTTAGACTTAATTCTACTTTCATATTACACATGTCGACATATCAGTTTGTGTGTATTTTTGTGTTGTGTGAAAATCGGATTTGGTGCAGTGTGCATTTTAAGGATTAACAAATAACTACATACATACAAAAAAATTAACACCAGAATATACCCTCTTCCTCACCTATTCACCTACAAGGTAGACCTTTCTTAACGGTGCAGTGTTATAAAGCCATAGGCAATAAAGCCATATGGCCGTATATCTCAATGAATCGAGAAATTAAACCATATGGCTTTATTGCATACACCCAAGTGCAATATCACCATAATCGTTGAGTGACCAAAGTAGAAATAACGCCATAACAGTGTAATTGTTACGGTTACAACCTCCAAAAGAAGAAAATTTGGGTGCAAAACCGCGTATGTGAAATATTTAAAATTTTAGGTAGTGCAGTTTAGGGTCCCCTCCGAAATTTTGTCCAAAAGGGGGAAAGTGGGGCGTATTCACGAGTAGATTGAGAATCCGAAAGCAGAAATTAATTTGCATGCTAAGTCCTTCTGCGTAGGCGCATTATTTAAAAAAAATTGTAATGTGAAATAACACCATAATGGCTTTATTTCATTCCTTACATGGAAATAAAGCCATATGACCTTATTTCACACTCCATTGAGTTGTAAGGAAATATGGCTTTATTGCCTATGGCTTTATAACACTGCACCATTCTCAACATCAATCCATTTCCACTCAAACGTTCGATTCGAATTTGTTGTGATTGTCTTTTGTAGCATCCATCGGTTGTCTGTCATATGTTGCATGCTTGCTTGTAGTCCACACTGCTGCTGCTCACATCGAGCTGCGCTGACATGCAGATGACATTCATCCGCTGCGCAGCAGGATATCGTTAATGTAGTGCACTCATTCGGCTGTCGTTGCAGTGATGGGATCTGGTTGCAAGTGGGCGTTAACACTCGTGTAAATGCATTTATTTTTTGCTGATCTGGTATAAAATGAATTTACTTCTATTCTCTCAGAGCATATTTCTCGTATTTAATGGATATTATAAAAATATTGGCTGTTGTTTAAAAGCGGATTAAAATTTCATGTTTGCAATTAGAGAAGTAAACAATGAGGGATATAAGGGCGGCAAAACTGCAAAACCTCGTATCATAGTTTTTTGTTGAATGTATCATAAGCAAGGAGTGAAACTGAAACCGAAACCGAAACCGTTACCGTAACCGATTAAAACCGATAACCGTAACCTTAATTTTGATCTGAAAAAGAACAAAACCGAAACCGTTACAAAAACCGGAACCGGTTCCAAACGGTTGTGAATTTTTTTAATGTCTCGCTTCTTTTAGTGGGCTCATACATAGGAATTTTCCTTTATAAACAGGTACCCTGCAAACTTTCATGGAAGGTTGTCGATCAAGGTTACAAAAGACAAGTTTTGACCTTAGTATAAAATTTATGAAAGAGCAAGTTTGACTAAAGTTGAATGAAGCGATCGAAAAACATTTACCAGATCCGAAAAAGAAATATTCAGGCTTGTTGCAGAAAGCACCACTCATATTAATGTTTTTGACGATTTATACATTTCATTTTATTATTTCGAATAAAAAAGTAGAGTTTATTTTAGGAATTTGTTTTGCAGAAATTTTATACTTGCATAAAATTTATTATTATATTGGAGAAATTCCATCATGGACGCAGGAAAAAAGTTATGAAAATTTAGACCTATTTCGAAGCTACACTTGAGTATTTAAGTAGAAAAATTTATTTTGTTCGTGTTTTTATTTGGAAACCGAAACCGGAACGAAACCGTAACCGAAACCGAAACACGTGGCAAAACCGAAATCGGAACATTATTACCGATTAAAATAGACCTTGATCATAGGTGTATTTCGCAATTTTGGATAATCGCTGCTTCGAACATTATATAAAGATTGTGATTGCGGACTTTAACGGCCGTTTTGACAAAGAATAAGTTTTTGTTTCTACAGTCGGAAAATTCAGTCATCAGGATGTCACATTTCCTAACGGAGCTAGCTTAATTGACATTGTCTCGTAACGAAATTTCCTCATCTGTAGTACAGGGCTCCAGCATTAGAAATTCCATCAGCCCACTCTCCTGTATTCTGAAAAAATCGCAGAATGATTTCTGTCGCAACATTAATACACGACTGAAGGGAGAAAATGTCTCCCCACTACTCGTAGCTTATAGGCTCGTTACTTTTCTAATCTCCTACTTTTTCCTATGCCTGTCACTCTCATATCTTTAGCTTCTTAAGTTTGTAGTCAGTACTATTATTCTTCAAATCTATTGCTAATCCCGAGCCTTATTCTTCTTCTTTCTCCTTATCTCTTTCCATTTAGCTATTAATTAACGTTTCTTTTAGCTTTCCCTTTCTCTTGTCCATATCTTATTATAAAAATCTGTACTCTCTCTGATCTTCTGTCACTTCATCATTATCTGACTCCATCTCTCAATTTTCTTTAATCCTTGTTCTGTCCAAAATCCTATTCATATGGCTCTCCTTTTTCTCTTCATATTCTCTTAACGCCTTTTAATGTTGTTGTTGTTGGTGTTGTTGTTGTGGTTGTTGTTGTAACGGAGTGTATCCCTGCCCAACGTGTACTTACCCTTATCCTAAACTGTCATCAATGTCTTCTAATGGGAGTCCTAGGAAATAGCTGTTCCTACTGGGTTGGCCCTTTTTATCCTTCAGACCTCTTTTTACCACATCTACCTCTACCACAACCTCTATCTATACCTTTTCCTCTCGGCCTCGACCCCGAGCTCCGCTGCACAAAATTCGTTCTAGGACTACGTATGCGATAAAAATTAATCAGCACGATCATGCAATAAAGTGAAGTGCATCATAGCAAAATTTCTTCATTTGAAATACTTAAGTGTGTTGAAATCATGGCAGCATATCTATGCGTACGTTATTCGATAATCATTCCTACAACTTAATGCGCACTATCGACGAAGTTATGAACAAAACGTGTACATATGTACAGATAAAATAAAAATGATTGTGACGGCACAGCTAACAAACAATGCTGTCAGCGTTAGCAAATTAATTATAAACATCACCATTTGCAATCACCAATGTGGTGATGATCATGATTGTGGCGATCATTGAAATGCGCATGATCGTCAAACTCAATCACGGTCATTAGCTATAACGTTTGGCCATAATAGCAACAACATAGATACAACAGTGACTATATCGGTGGCAATTGCATATTGTCGATGACGGCAAAAGTTTGCTGTTGAGTTCATTTTGTAATTTAATGCTTTGCTTCTGGTTAATTACCACTTTCATTGTTGCAACGACTTCGGCCAAGTCAACATTTGTTACTTGATTGTAGCGTCAATGTTTGACGGTTGTTTCGACAACATACTGCCACTATGATTTAGTTACTGAATAGCCAATCTAATGTACAAATATTTGCTGGCAGTTTGTTTGTATGGCGTTCATCGTGGTGATCTTGCTGCGCCAGCTTTCAACACCATGTCAATTTTTTGATTAATTTGTACGCGTTTCTTAGACCACGCTAGTGAACGAAAAGCAGGGCAACTTCAATGCAAGTAAAACAGCAAGGTAAACTTTATACCACATTCAAAACATTTTATATGAACGCAATTCGTTTGGAAATAACTTGAAACTGCATATCGGTATTTGTAAAAAGGTTGTCCAAATTGAGATTTATTTTTTTTCTCTGGATTACAAAAGTTGATAGATAAAATAAAACCAAATAAAATTGATTAAAATAAAATACAGTGAAATAAAAAAAAAATAAAAAGAAATAAAAATAAAAAAATTAAAAAAAAAAAAAAATAAAACAAAATAAAATAAAATAAAATACAATAAAAAAAAAAAACTAAAAACAAAAAAAAAAATTAAAAAAAATTAAAAAATAAAATAAAAGATAAAATAAAATATGTAAAATCAAATGAAAAAGGAAATAAAATTAAAAACATAATAAAATAAAAATAAAATAAAATAAAATAAAATAAAATAAAATAAAATAAAATAATATAAAATAAAATAAAATAAAATAAAATTATATGAAAAAAAAAATAAAATAGAATGGAAAAAAATAAAAAATAAAGTAAAATAAAATGAAATAAAATAAAGTAAATTTAAATAAAATAAAATAAAAAATAAAATTAAATTAAAAAAATAATAAAAAATGTAAAAAAAATGTATGAAAAATTTAAGGGAAATAAAATAAAATAAAATAGAATGCAGTGAGATGATATAAAATTATTATATTATGAAAAATTGAATTATTTTTAAGAAAATAAAACCAAAATATATTTACTTAATTAAACTAAATTAAATTTAAGCAATTAAATGGAATTAAATTAAAATAAATTAAATTAATTTAATTATGACTAAAAACCACTAAATAAAACACTCTGTATATGTTCACATGCCTAGGCACGTATATTGCATCTAACATTAAACGTAAAACCATCATCAATGCCTACCGGAAGATGGTTATTTGCTACGCACGCTTACAAAATGCAACAAATTTTCCGCCGTAAAACCCCAACAACAAACTAGCAACAAATATGTAGTTATAACTAATGCGCCACATATTGAACGACATACTTCTGATTTGATTGATCTTCAATGCCACTGAATTGAGAATCCATTGAACCGATGTGCTCAATGAATTAGTTTTCAACACACTGTGACGCAACCGATATAACGCGAGCCAATTTCCAGGTAGTGCCGTTTTGGCTACTGCCTTTGCCTTTCTTTCAAATGAAGTTTGAGCAACGCGTTTCACTCGCTTCTGACGTGCGCCTACTGCGTTCTGTGCTTACCACCTGTTGTTCCAATGGCCTCAGCCACTTTCGCTTGATTAAGTTACGCTTTGATTTCTCATCTCCTGTGACGGCGGGAGGTAAGACCGCCCGCAAAGCTTTTGTACGCGTTTGTATCTAACATTTTTAAGCATTGAATTGTTCATTGAGCTTACTTGCTAGGGTTTTATTTATTTATATTTTTTTTGCTTAAAGACCACACCTGAAAGAAGTAGCGTATCACTTAAATAGTCGCAGTGTTTGAGTTCAAAAAGGTCAATGAAAATAGTTTTTAGATTATTTTTTCTATTAATAAATAAGTGCTAAATCTGTCAGGAATTAAGCACAAACATTTTCTTAATTAAAATGCTCAGACTTCGTCGGTTTCCTGAACCTGGATTGAGTATCGGTGAGTTTTGAAATGTACCTACATTATTTCTTAAAAAAAAAATTTATGAAAGAAAAATATACATTTCAAAGCTTACTGTTACTGAGTCCAGGCCCTGATCCGGACTTGTCAGCCGTTTCATTTACATAGTACCTCATAAACTTGAATGATTTTACACATTTTAGCGATTTTTTATATAAGTACATTCATATCTCCATAACTATCAGTTCATATTCTTTAAGAAAATCAGAAGATTTCAAGAATTTCTCCCCATGTTGAGCTCTTGTTATTAACACTTGCTCACTAATTGTGAAACAAGTCATAAAAACAATGCTTGTACTATTTTGGAATCAAAGCACAGCATGAAAATTAACTAGCACCCCTCCAGCTTAAGCTTATTGTACTAATTTAAGTAAATTAACAGAAATTAAACTAAATAAAAGACTTGATACTCACTGAGCTACACAAACCCGCATCTTCCGCACGAATGCTTGTACAAATACATAGAAAATTTATACTTTAATACCCAGCAGGAAATTATGAATAAAGATGCGGAAATATTTTCTCAAATGAACTTTAATTGATATTTTGTTGATTTTAGGCCTGAGTTTTTACTCTGATACGCGATTGCGCTTAAATTTTGTATAAAAATAAAGGTTGTGCGTGAAGGAGGCATATTATGTGCCTAAACTCATCTCAAATTAGATACTTTTTTGAAGCCACACTCTGAAAAACCTTGCCGCAAGGAAAAAAATGAAATCGAATTCCCTACAAAATTTGCATTGACCAAAATTTTCGCAGACTAGCCGCTTTCTAGTATTCTAGCTTCAAAAATTGGCATGTTTATTGCAATCAAAAATATCCTTAAGTTTTTTCCTTAACATATGTACCTAAGTAAAATATTTTACTCAGTTTAAGAAAAATCCTATTTCTTTACTAAAACTAAAAAAAAAAAACTAATGGCGGCGATATACCGAGCTTCTCTTCCAACTTGAGATGTGCTGCTTTTGAGTTTTTCCCTACAAGTTGGCGGGACCTACAGTTTTTTGCCGACTCCGAACGGCACTTGCAAGGCAAATGAGTTATTGCTGAGCAGCTTCTCATGTCAGAAATGCACCCAACTTTCTTCTAAAAATGATGACAACGAACCGTTCTTTAAGGAAACTATTAGGTATATTAAACATAAATTGAGGAAAAGTGTTTAAGTTCAGGATATTTTTCATAATACATATTAAGTAAATAGAAAATAAAGAAACTGGTTCGTTGTTTCAAGGTAAGGCTTTTTTTGAGTGTAGAGTAATAGAAGCTAAAACAATCGCTTTTAGAATGTTTGTAGTCTGTATGTTTGTTCTGGCATCACTTGAAACTCGAAATCCCTAAACTGGTGTAACTTTCATAGAAAACCAGGTTGATAACAATAAAATCAGGGAGATCCTCCCAAAGCTCAAGTATCTGGTAGGGTTGGCCAAGGTCATTTGACACAGTGGTTCAAGTATTTGAAAATTGTATGAATTTTTCCTACAGGGAATTTTGTGTTTTATGAATATATCCCATATGTGAACTTCACTCCCACATTTAACAGGAAGTGCCTACATATATGTTCTGTTCTGAGATATATGATATGAAATGCTCAAGGCATAAAGCTAAACTATTCATTGACGAAATATGAGCTCAATGAGCTAGGGATGCCAGACTTGTATATCCGTATGTTCATATACAGCAATAAAACAACGTTGATACGAAACAATAGATTTTGAAAAACTTAAGAGGCTCGACACATCGCATATGCTGGTGGTTATTAAATGTTGACCGGGTTGATGGGTGGACGGACAGACGGATGAGTTTATGATTGTAGCGGCACTATACACAAATACATATGTATAATAAATTCAATTGATTTTTATTGGGTGAATTCAAGTTTGCGCGCAATATTTGTAGAATTTTAAACCAAGTAAAAATTAGTTCCCAGACGTCGTAGACACTGTCGAAATGCAGAATCATCATCTTTTGAGTGCACAATCATAATCAACGCAATCTTAATTGTATTTGTAATAAACAGCATTACACCAATCATCACAAGTGCGTCGACATAAATGCTTGCCTACATATAAATTCACAACAACACGTTACACAGTGCAAAAATTTCGAAACAAAAATTTCGTCATCATTCAAAAATTAAGTAGACAAACGTCACGGGCGCAGGCAGAAGAAAATGTTTGGGGTGTTTTTTAATGCCAAAAATTCAAAATTTCGTTTTTTTTTCAAAAATTATATTGATTTTCTTTTTAAGAAAGGTAAAAAAAAAATAAATGTAATTTTTTAGATTTTTAAATTAAAGTCTAGTGGTCTATCATCGCTAGTTTAGATTTTACAGACTTTACCTCATATTTGGTATAAAAACGACAAACCATTGTTGTAAAACACCTTTTACCTGAACACAGTTTTCAAGGAAATCGATTTCCCTACAAAATTTGCCTTGACCAAAATTTTCGCAGACTAGCCGTTTTCTAGTATTCTAGCTTCAAAAATTGGCATGTTTTTTTCGATTTCCCAGTTTTTCTTTCAAAAATTGTCAAAAATGCAAATATCCATGTACAACAAAGATAGATACAGATTCTTAAAGGATATTGAGTGGACTACAAAAAAGGTTTAACAACTTTTTTTTTGTTAAGTTACTTTTTCAAAACTTATTTAGTATTAAATTTAAAAAAATCATATTTCCGTCTTTTTTTGGTGTTTTTGATCCAATTTTTTTAATAAATTTTGTTTATTGATATTCTACATGATTAATTATCATTATGTGATCAATATTATAACAAAACAATATACATTTCTCATATACGTTCAAACATATTTTTGCTTAATATAGGTTTTCTCTGCGGGGTGTAGTTCTACAGTCTTCAAATGGCGTAGCCACAAAAAAAAAAAAGTTGACGGATCTGTGACCTCAATACATTAATTTTCATGTATTTTGGCGAGCTAAATCCAAATCCGGGATCAGAAGTAGCCTAACAGGTCGCAGTTCTTCACTAACCTTCACAAGATAATATTGGACTTTTTTGCACGGTTCCCTGCAAAAATCGAGAGGACTCTATTTCCTATCCAAAGAGTACTCCAATTGGAATATCAGAGTACTCCAAATGTAATCCTTTTTCATATAAAAATTGTGCTCCAATTAACATTGCGATGTCCTAGGACTGGACCACCTGGATGTTGATTTTTTCATGTTTCGCAAATTTTCAAACCAAAATCGGCAATTCTGAGAAAGTTTGAGTCTAGGTACACAGAGCAAAAAGTCACATAAAATGCTCTCTAAATCAGAAGGATTTCTCTATGATATTTTTCCAATAAGATGCCCGTCTTATTATGACTGAGTGTCCCTTTTTAATAAAACTGAGTAGATAATCACATAATATTAAGAAGATTTTCTTTTTAATATTTCAAATTAAAAAAAAAAAAAACAAGTAAGGAAAGCTGTCTTGAATAAGCGTAACGATTTTCACTGTTTGATCCCAGTACAGCCTGTGCGAATTTAACTTTCGCTCATACCGAAATTATCGGAACTATCGATTATTTGGGGGCGATGTGTTATATTGGTCCAATCTCATTGATTTTTAACATCGAAATTCCACATTCTAAAATAGCAATAGTTACGAAATTTCACGTTCCTACCTATATAAATACAGGAGTTATCTACCAAAATCCGTTTATCGGAACAATCGATTGTATGGGGGCTATGTGAAATATTTATCCCATCTCGATGATTTTCAACATCGATATTTCACATATAAAAATAGTGATACTTCCAAAATTTCACGTTCCTTCCTCTTTAATTACAGGACTTATAGCCCAAAATCTTCCATGAAAAATTTTCAGGGTACCTTTTTATAAAAGAAAATACCTATGCGCCCACTAAAAGAAGTAAGATACCAAAAAATATCAAACCCGTTTGGAACCGGTTCCGGCTTTTGAAACGGTTTCGGTTTCGTTCTTTTTCAGATCAAAATAACGGTTACGTTTTCGGTTTTGAAAAATTAATCGGTTTTAATCGGTTACGGTTACGGTTTCGGTTCCGGTTCCAGTCCTTGATATTAACTTATATAACAAGGGATATCTCCAAGAAGAAGAGATGGACCCATCAATAAGTATACCGAAATCAGGATGGCGAGATGAGTTGATTTAGCCATATCCGTCTGTCCGTATGTCTGTCTGTCTGTCTGTTTGAACGCAAACTAGTCCCTCAGTTTTTGAGATATTTGGCTGAAATTTTGTATGCGGCCATTATTTTCTAATATAGGAATCATTTGTCGGAACCAGCAAGATCGGACCGATATTACTTATAGCTCCCATACAATCGATTGTTCCGATAAACGGGTTGCGGGCTATAACTCCTGTAATTAAATTATATATGAAATATCGATGTTGAAAATCATAGAGATGGGATAAATATTGAATCTATTACACTGCGCAACACGAAAAAAACACATGGGACCTGATAGCATTTTTCTGGTAGATCTCAATGAGATAAGAACTGCGTACAAGAAATTTGCCGGACACTCTCCAAACCTTGAGTTAGGGTCAAAACCGGTTTTTCGAACCTTTGCACACTTATGACCCTGTATCTTAGGTGTATGGATGTAACAGCCATGGATCGTGTCAATATAGATGTAACGTGTGACACATCTCTTATGCAAACGGCCCAAAAGCTTAGGTCCCTGTTATGGAATGCAATCGAAATTTTTGCAAACATGTCATGAAAACTAGTTTTCACATATACAGTTTTATAACTCAGGGGTGGTTTAAACCCCTAAAACCACCCCCTGGCTGCTCCCCTGACAAACGTCCAGTGATATCTGGAAATTATGGTGGTGTATTGTCATAAATTGACGAGGGACAAGTCTGGCCGAGTGTTTAGTTTGTTTAATAAAGCCGCTTTTGAGCTTTTTCGTTTGATTTAGCAAATTTTGCTTGCTGGGATCAAGTGTGTACTGTCAACACTCATTTAAGAGCCGACATGGAAACCACGAACATCACCCTCGACTTGTGAAGTCTGTCATATCTTGAATAATTACACAGTGGTTCGAAAAGCGAACTCAATACTGTCTTAAACATGGTTTAAGCACTCAGAAAAAAAACATTTCCTGGAAACAACGAACCCGGTTCCTTATTTTCGATTTAATGCTATTGAGTTATGCCTATCACTGACAATGAACTGTAAAAATCTTTCTTGTTTATAATAAATAACAATAATAATTATTAATTATAATTTGACATCAAATTGACTTTGGGGCGGGGGATTGGCTGCATGTCGCACAATCTTTGTAGGGCTATAACGCTATTGAATTGTACCTATCACTGCAAAAAAAGTAACTTGCTATTGATACAAATTTTGATGACGTTATTTTGGCATATTTGGGCCTTCATACCCACTTTAAGTCGCATCCAACTTGTAGGACACATTGGTATATTCCTGAGTTGGTTACAACAGTGGCAGCTAATGAAATGAAAATAAAGCTGTTATAAAAAAATGCATGCACCAAATTGACATGTTTCACGCCCCCTACCACCCAAGAGTCGCACTTTCCAGAATTTTCGAGGATAAAAAAGTTGACCGCGTCTCCGAGAAAGGAAGTCGCTCACAAAAATTTTGCTTGTTATAAATCAACAACCATATTGCATTGGAGGCCCTCGTGTTATTTGTTATTCTTTGCCTAAATTTTGAGTTCAGTAATTCTTTCGATTTTGCCCCACTGTGCGCCGGTTATTCGGAGTATATTCAAACAGATTTATGATGGCCACCGACAATTAAGACAAATTCACTTTCTATAAGTGGAAGTTATAGTGATTTAGCTCTCTGAAATTCCCACAGAATTCCATTAAACATGCAAGCATACTTGGGTTCATATTTACTTATAAATATACTAGTAAGATATATGTACAAAAAAATATTTTTAAGTATGACTGGATGGGGTACGAAAAGTTTGCCAGTAAATTCGAAGCTTATTTTGGGAACA
Source organism: Campiglossa producta (assembly GCA_964058755.1). Classification (NCBI taxonomy): domain Eukaryota; kingdom Metazoa; phylum Arthropoda; class Insecta; order Diptera; family Tephritidae; genus Campiglossa; species Campiglossa producta. The sequence goes on along the minus strand of CAXKVI010000004.1, from coordinate 91,009,456 downwards.
CTTCGGTAACTACAATACATATTTCTATTTCTATACCCAGCGTAATAGTACTAGTACAAGGGTATTATAATTTTGTTGACATAACGGTACTACGTAACGGCACAAAATAATCGAGATAGATATAGAGTTCCATATATGAAAGTTTTTAGGTTGGAAAAAAAGTTCATTAAGGCATGTCCGTCCGTCTGCCCGTGTACACGATAACTTGAGTAAAAATTTAAAGTACCTGGGTGACCGAGCTTGCTCGGTGCTATCAATTTAGCGCTAAATTTACTTACCCCAAATGATCCCAAAATGACCCTAAAATAATCCTAAAATGATCCCAAAAAGACCCTTAAATGTCCCCAAAATGATCCGAAATTGAACCCAAAACGACCCAAAAATGATCCGAAAATGAACCTAAAATTATTCCAAATTGGTCCAAAAATAATTCCCAAATTACCCCAAAAATACCCTTAAATGCACACTAAACGATCCAAAAAATACACCAAAATGATCCCAAATATATCCTAAAATAATCCCAAAACCACCCCAAAAAGACCCTCAAATGTGCCCAAAGTAACCCAAAAATTATCCCAAAATGATAAAAAAATTATCCAAAAATGGCTCCAAAATGAACCGAAAATTACCCAAAATTGTACCAAATTAATCCGAAATTGAACAAAAAAAGGATCTCAAGCAAGCCCCAAAATTATCCCAAAGTGATGTTCTCAAAATAATCCTAAAATATCCAAATATGATCCCAAAATACAAAATACAATTACAATACGGTAAAATGGTAACCCTGGGTGGCAACCCTACTTGAAAATATTTTAGCTGGTATGTCGGCGACAATACCTTGACTTTGATACCCAAAACTACCCAAAAATGATCCCAAAATGACCCTAAAATGATCCCAAATTGGTCCAAAAATAATTCACAAATTACCCCAAAAACACCCTTAAATGTACCCTAAACGATTCGAAAATTACCACAAAATTATCCAAAAATGATCCCAAAATAATCCTTGAATAGTCCCTCGGATGTTCCCAAAATAACCCAAAAATTATCCCAAATGATGACGTGGCAACCCCCAAATTGATAGTCTTAGAATCAATCATACTATCTACATACCAAATTTCATCCAAATCGGTCAAGCGGTTCTCGAGATAGTACCGGATATAGAAATATATTGTGCTAAGGTGGCAACCCTAGGTGGCAACCCTACTTGAAAATATTTTAGTTGGTATCTCGCCGAAAATACCTTTCATATGATACCCATATTGGCATATCTTGCTCCATAATTAAAAAAAGGGATAGGTGGCAACCCTGTAAACCGCCCCAAGTGGCAACCCTAAAGTGGGTATTCTTAAAATCGATCATACTATCACCATGCCAAATTTCAGCCAATTCGGTCAAGCGATTCTCGAGATAGTACCGGATATACAAATATATTGTGGTAAGGTGGCAACCCTAGGTGGCAACTCTACTTGAAAATATTTTAGTTGGTATCTCGCCGAAAATACCTTTCATATGATACCCATATTGGCATATCTTGCTCCATAATTAAAAAAAAGGGATAGGTGGCAACCCTGTAAACCGCCCCAAGTGGCAACCCTAAAGTGGGTAGTCTTAGAATCCATCATACTATCTTTGTGCCAAATTTCATCCCAATCGGTCAAGCGGTTCTCGAGATAGTCCGAACATACAAAAATACAAATATACAAATATACAAGATTAACTCGTTTAAAGATATTAGATATTTGCATGACATTTTGTATAGAGGTTATAAATTGACATATCTCGGTAGCTGAAATGGCTAAAATGATATCATTATATAGGTGAATCCCCGTAGCCATCCTCTTATGATTTTTTCATAAATTTTTTAAAGTGGGCGTGGCATCGCCCACCTTTAAGGAAGGCATTTTTGAAAATTCGACTGGTCGTAACTTTTAATCTGATTTCGATAGAACCGTGAAATTTGGCACAAATCGTGCTTGTATCGTTTGGAGTATACCTGATGAAATTGGATAACATCGCCCTACAACCATGCCCACTTTCGATATCGAAAACTTCGAAAATCTCCTAAATTGACATAGTTCGGTAACGGAAATGGCTAAAATGATATAGTTTGGTAGGATGAACCCCCTAGTCATTCTATTATGATTTTTTGATACATTTTTAAAGGTAGGCGTGGCACCACCCACTTTTCATGGAGGTATATTTGAAAATTTCACGGCTCATAACTTTTAAACTGATAACGGTAGAACGATGAAATTTTGTACAAGGTATACTAGCATAATAGGGAGTATACCTGATGTAATTGGACGAAATCGCTTTCCAACCACGCCCACTTCCGAAATGTAAAATTTCGAAAATCATCTGAAAACTACCGCTGGGTATTTAAGGTTAGGTTTACCCGAACTTAGACTTCCTAACTTGTTTTATATGCCATTATTTGGATCTTGAGAAGCTCTATTTTCCTTCTAATGCCCTCTTGATCTTTTGTGCCTTCTTTTTCGTTAAATGGCTCTTTAAGATGGAAATCATTTAAACCGACAATCATTATGATCAATAATCATTATTTAAATGTCGGGTTAAAATACAAAATTTTAGCGACTTAAATGATTTAAGCGACTTCACAGAATTATTCTTACCTCAACCGAAATAAAGCAAAAAATAAATAAATAAATGAATAAATACCTTTCTGCTCCAGCAAGTGCTAAGTGCTGTGTGTATGCGTGGGTGTGTAACCTTTAGAGGTCAATTAAATTGACTCTATTTACTCACACGCAGCCAACAAATAAACAAAACTCGGCAAAATGCATTAAAATTCATTGAAACAATTTGATTAACCCTACAGCTCAATCTGAAATGCGACACACAATCGCTTCAATTAATAAAGATGGATCATGCAAACGACCACGACGACAACGACTACGTAAAGAGTCACAACACCGCTCCCAACAGTCTGACGATATGCCCGTAAAACAACAACGCCTGTGAGAGGTTAACCAAGTAGCTGTGATTTTGATTAGGACGTTGTTGTTTGTTGTTGGCTCAATTGAATTGCCTTGATTCGAGTACGCAAATTGTTGTCGAATTGGGTTCTTTTTTTCTTTGTGTTCTATTTCTATTGTTGCAACTACCTAGTTAATTAAGCGAATAAAGTATAGTTGCTATGTAAGCATGCATATTAGTGGTAAACTTAGTGGAATTTACTTTATTGAATTCTAATTTCCTATTGTTACCTATGAAAAGGGCGAGGGTTAAGCCCAACTATAAGACACTTGAACCTTAATCACGAGGTGTTGTTTCACCCAATGATCTAACTACTGACGTGTAAATTCCACTTCTCAATATCTAATCGTAGGCAGATTGTGAGCTTGACTTGTGACCCGCCACATAAAAAGCATTTCCAGACTTTGCCGCCGTTGACGAGCTCCTCCCCGCGATCCGCTTCAAAGACAGGTTTTCCACGATAACGTTTATATGCTCCGTAGCGCCGCCTGAGAAGACAATACGGAAGGATACGACTCCTTATTTTTCTTCCAAAGGTCGAAAATAAAAAAAATATCAACACCTGATAGAGATAAAATAAGTACCATACTCAGTTTATCTGCAAAAGAACAGGAATATATAGAACTCACATAAAAATTTAATTATTTTTTGTCTTTTTCGCCTAAAAACGCATTGTGATGGAGTATCCGCAGTACCTACATACAAATATCCGCCCTTGGCCATATGCATAGAAGGCGGAAATTAGGTCAGACTAGTTTTTTTGAGTAGAGGACAGTTACTTGTTTTTGTAATAGAAACAATGAAGCCACAATTTTACATAAAAAATCGAGTCTGAGCAAACGCTCGCCTTTTATGGCTGAGGACCAATATCGCAATCGTTCTAAAGTGATTATGTCTCGATCGACGACAGACATAGTTCCACCGTTCTGGAGATGTGAACCTTACGGGTTTCTAATATATCGGCCCATCATCTGGCTTAAGATAAGTGGGAACAGCTACGGAAGAAAAGTTTGACGTCGAGAAGCTGGCTACGACACAGACAGCTGATAATATCTGCAGTCGGCTGTTGCAGCTGAGCTTTGAGAGTAATTCTCCACTTAACGATGAAGTATTGATAAGAAGAGAAAATAATCCGCTGGATCGGCAAACCAAGAAAAAGCAGTGGTCCCAAAGGTTTTCCTATTGAAAGCGGACTTCAATTTTACCAAGTGCACCATTTAAAAAAAAATGAATTTGAAATAAGCATTAAACATCAAGTAATGACCCTCTTCCCGAACTCTCAGTGTGAATCCAGCACTTTCCAAGATTTCAATAGCCAAATGTAAGCTTCCGTTCCAATCCACAATAACGGCATTTTAAATTACCCTTTGATTGTGAAGGCTTGCTATATGTGTTTAAATGTATAAAAGGTTCGATGCACTCCTCCTGCTCGAGATCATGCGAGTAAAGAATCCCAAAGCAGCAAATTCCAGTGCACATACAATTCAGCCGCAATGTTGCCATTCAGTCTTTCCTTCGTTTAGACGAGCAGCAAACAATCCTCGGCAACATTTGTAGCTGCAATGAAACAGCAGACCGGTGGCAGGCATGCCAATTCCCATGTACGCTGAGACATCAAAAACGGGCCGCCAGACAAAAATATCACAGAATATCGTAGAGATATTGTGGGCTACCATGAGGAGGTAGGAAGGAAGTACCTATGTATGCAACAACGATCTAGTTGCAACAACTGTAACTGTTGACAACTAAATAACGCGTTAATGTGTTTATTGCGCTTGGCAAAGTCTCACGGGACCGTCACTGAGCAAACAACAACGCTGACATCTTCAATGCGCTCGGCAAAAGGATTAAATTTGCTGATTTGCCAGAGCTGTTAGCTTTTATTGTTTTTCTTGTTGTTGCTATAGCATTATAAGCTTCAACTGTAATCATACACAATGAACTTTACTTTTTGTTTAGTTTTTTTTTAACTGCTACCAAATTTGAATCAACAGCAACAAAATGTAATGCTGCGAACAGGAAACTAACGCGCTCGAACAATAGCCGTGTTAGGTGTCAAAGCAATTGACTTTGTCCGATCATCACATTCACAAGCTGGAGCAGCGGACAGCTCAGCAGTGGAAAGCTAACTTAGTCTGAGATCGAACTAGTTTTCGACTAGAGTTTTATTGCTTTTTTGTGTTTTTTTTGATTTAATTAATTTAATTTCATCTAATTTATTTTTTATTTTATTTTATTTTATTATTTTTTAATATATCTTTTCATGTTATTTTACTTTATTTTTTATATTTTACTTTTTTTTCCCTCGTAAAGGGTGGACTACGAGTCGGTGAGCCAACCCTCTATCGAGTAAGATTGACTTGATGGGAGCTAGCACCAGTGCGGTTGCCAACGCAGCTAAGCGGACAACGGCGGATGCTAAACTCCCATCAACCGCAGATATGAAAACCAGTATCTTTACGTCTCTGGCAGCGGTCTCACGACCTGGCCTCGGAGTTTCGAAGGAGAAGGAAGCTGCAACTGAGATTTCGCAACGGAGCGACCGCGATGGCAACTACGAGTCCGCACTCCCGGGAGACATCTCCCCGCCGCTTCACATACCACGAGAAAAGATTGGCTGCAAAGATCCTGAAGAGGTATGAAGGGGTACCGCAGGAATCGCTGTCGCCGAATTCCAGTAAATCGGTAGAGCTAGCGAAAGCTGTGGTGCTTCAGATTAATCTTCACAAATCTAAAGTGGCCTCTGCTGCTTTAAGTAGTCGTCTTTCTAAAGGCGACGTGGATGTGGTCCTCATCCAAGAACCCTGGGTCAATAGCTTGAGAATCTGCGGATTGGGGACTAAGGGCTTCAAGCTCATTCGAGCCAGCGAGGAGAGCAAAGTGAGAACGTGTATTTTGGTCAAGTCTGAGTTGAACTCCTTTCTCCTACCTAACTACACCAATGGTGATATTACCGCTATCAGTCTAACGGTCGACAGCACCCGCCTGACGGTGGCGTCAGTCTATATGCCCTACGACGCCGAAGAACCCCCACCACAAACGGAGGTGAAAGACCTGGTGTCAAATTTCTGCACGGGTAATCTTATTATTGGAGCGGACGCTAATGCTCACCATGTTCAATGGGGGAGTTCCGATATCAATGCCAGGGGCGAGTCTCTGTTTGATTACCTCTTAACAACCAACCTGGTAATTTGCAACGTGGGTAATGAGCCTACTTTTATCATTAGGACCCGCAGGGAGGTCATAGACCTCACTATCTGTAGTGAAGGCGCTTATGAGTGGGTCAGAAAATGGCGGGTTCTGGAAGAACATTCATTCTCCGACCACCGTTACATAGAAATGGTTTTAGACTTTATTGTAGAACAACCAATCATGAAGTGCAATCCACGTAACACTAATTGGCAGTTACACAATGAAATATTAGACAGGGACCTACCAGTACTGCCCTCACAAGCCCCCTCATCAGTAGAGGAGCTGGAGCTTGTTACTACATTTACATCGGCGCTCTCAAATGCTCTAGGACAGGCTTGTCCAGTGCCAAAACCACGCGGTAAACACAGGCCACATTGGTGGTCCTACGATTTGGACTCGCTCCGCAAATCATGCCGGAAACAATTTAACAAGGCCAAGCGCTTCGGCTTTGAGCCTCATTGGCAGAAAAGCTCTGAAACAGACGTAGAGAACCTCGTGGAGAAATTTATGCACTGGTCGAAAAGGTCGAAGACACAGCGAGACTTAGACGAGTCCTCTCGAAAAGTCAAACAGCCATCAGCTATTTGCGAAAAACCTGACGGATCCTGGACCAGCACGGAAGAGGAAACCCTTGAGCTGCTCTTGAATACACATTTTCCGGGGAATCTGCATGACGCACCACTAGCACCTGCAACAAACCTGGCAGTAAATATACCCATCACTGAGGAAAGGGTAAGGTGGGCAGTTAAGAGCTTTGAACCGTATAAGGCTGCCGGGCCGGACGGGATTATCCCCGCGCAACTTATAAACACGTTGGAGACATCAGCTAAATGGCTGGTATTTCTCTTCACAGCCTGCCTGGCTCTCAACCACATTCCGGGCTCCTGGAGAAGCGCCACGGTAGTGTTTATCCCTAAGGATGGGAAGGCATCCCACTACGAGCCAACTACAGACCGATCAGTCTCTCGTCCTTTGTACTCAAAACCTTTGAGAGGATACTAAGCGACTACCTCTCAACGACTATTGATAGCAACCTTATCTCTAGCTATCAGCATGCATACATCAAGGGTAAATCAACAGAAACTGCTCTGCACAGCCTAGTATCTGTCATTGAGAAATCGCTGTGTGAAAAGAACTACTGTCTCGTGGCCTTCCTAGACATTGAGGGGGCTTTCAACAATATAAGCCCGGAGGCTATCAACTCCGCTCTAACTAATCTGGGCGTAGATAGACCTCTAACTGGTTTAATTGACCAACTTTTAAGGGGAAGGAAAATAGCTTCTTCACTTGGTACGGTTGAGTTTTCACGCTATGTCACAAGGGGGACGCCCCAGGGTGGTGTTCTTTCCCCGCTTTTATGGAACCTCACAGTCAACTCGTTGCTACGTGACACAAGCTGGGGGGCGGGAAGATAGTGACATACGCAGACGATTTAGCTATTGCATTCAGAGGCAAGTTCCCACAAACTCTGTTTGACCTGATGCAAGTAGCACTGCGAGAAGTTTCGACGTGGTCCTCTCGCAGCGGACTTAGTATCAACCCGGGGAAAGTGGAACTTGTCCTCTTCACCAACCGGTACAAAATACCGCCACTAAACCTACCAAAACTAGATGGCACGCGCCTGGGCTTGTCGGATAAGGCCAAGTTTCTAGGCATGGTTCTGGACAGGAAATTGAATTGGAAGGAGAATGTTCTTCAGCGCCAGAAGAAAGCTTGCATCGCTCTTTACACATGCAAAAGAGCCATTGGCAAAAAATGGGGGCTCAGCCCTAGAGTATGCAGTTGGATCTACACGGCCATCATTCGCCCAATCATGCTGTATGGAGTCTCGTATGGTGGCCTGCGCTGAGCAACGCAACATACCTGAATCTGTTGCGGAAAGTCCATAGATCCAATATGATCTGTATAAGCGGTGCGCTAAGGACAACGCCCAACGAAGCCCTCCAGGTCATTCTGGGCATTTTGCCACTTGATCTGGAAGGGTTTCGGTCAGCGGCGGCATCAGCTTGGCGCCTAAGAGAAACCTCCAGTTGGGGTGCGGGTACTATTGGACACTCCAGTATTCTGGAATCTTACAGCGGCCATCAAATCCCTTGGCTCATACACGTTCAACTCTGAACTGACGCTCAGCTGTCGTCGATCTCTTCAGAAGAATAGAACCGCGTAAACGTCATATGGGTCCCGGGACATAGGGACATTGAGGGAAACTGTAAGGCAGACGAGCTTGCCAGGCAGGACACGACCAAGCAGGTTCTTCAGGATAAAGAGCGCTTAGGTATGCCGTTTGCCACATGCAAACTAATGCTGAAGGAGCACACACTCCGTCAAGCCGAATGGCCAAAATGGGATCTTAAAAGGTCTAGACGCATTTATGCCCTAACTAGGAGGGAAATCTGCATATTGATAGGGCTATTAACCGGTCACTGCCTCATTGGTAGGCATGCAGAAAGGCTAAGTGTGCCCTACCGACGATGCTGCAGGAGTTGCAAAGATGATGAGGAGGAGGAAACAGTGGAGCACCTCATCTGCAACTGTCTGGCTTTAACCCAACAACTCAGGGATTTTCCATATGGCTGGGTCCCGGGACTGACTTTCCTTGTGTTGGTGGTATCACAACGGGCCTTTCAAAACTGGCCTAAGTGTGCCTCTGCGGCATCCACTTGAACCTAACCTAATATAATTTTATTATTTTATTTGATTTTTATATATATTTTATTTTGTTTTAGGTCTATTCTGTTAAACTATTATTTTTTTAATATTTTATTTCATTGTATTTTTTTATTTTGCTTTATTTTTATTTTTTTTAATTCTACTTTTTTTAATTTAATTTTAATTAAATTTAAAGAAAAGTTTATTATTTATATTCCTTATTTGATTTTTCACATTTAGTTTTATTTTAGTTTTATTCCATTATTTTTAAATATTAAACATATTTCATTTTGTTATATTTTACTTTATTTTTTTTTTACTTTATTTTATATTATTTTATTTAATTTAATTTTATTTTGTGTTATTTTATTTTTTTAATTTTATTTTCATTGGCATTATTAGTTTATTAATTTTTTTTTAATTTTTATTATTTTATTTTATTTAATTTAATTTTTATTTTATTTTATTCTACTTTTCATTTTCATTTTATTTTATACATATTAATTTTTTTATAAAATTGATTTTTTTTTTGTATAATTTATTTTGTTTTGCAGATAAGTTGACCCTGGGATTGGTATTAGTTTAAAAGTAATTTAAAACTAGTCGGTTTTACTAATGAAAAGTAAGAGCAATAATGGTAGTGAGAAAATGCTCAACATGCCAGCTAGTCAGTTCGTTTCCCTTGTTTGTATGGATGTGATCCTAAGTAAATGTGCAACTCAATTGCGCGCTTCCTTCTTTGAGTAGATACTTACTTACTTTCCTACTAAAAAAGCAATGCCATTTGGTCTTGTTGCCGCAACTTTTTGCCATATTGTTGATTTTTAGGCTTGCGCATAAAACATGAGTTTTCGCATGCGCAACAACGCCAACATTTGTTGTGCCTAAGCGCTTGTCAGCCGACACTTCTAACAAAGCCCCAGTTCCATACATACTCGTACATATGTATAATAAATCTGGCAAACCGCACTTTGTGTGACAGTTGTTGAAATCGTTTCACACCTTAAAAAATCGCATGGGATATTTTAATGTAACAATCACCGACCAATTCGCAGCCCGCCGCACAATGCGCATACGTGCACTTTTCCGCATTTTTAAACCAGCCTAGACTACGAAAGCTGTTCAGGTAACACGCTGCACCGGTGCGGATTATTGCTCAGCATCCATCAAGCTTATTCGCCTTAGGTGCAGCTGATATTGGTTGCCCTGCACCCCAACTGCATCGATGGTGTTGACATTAAGAAATTTTGCTTTTTCTTTCCTTTCTGTTTAAATTTGAATCAATTTAACTTGCATTGGACTTGTTTTTATAGAAATTTTTTAGTTTGCGATTTGCTTTTTGTATGAATAAAACATTGAAATGTCGTTTGGTAGTGAGAAGTGCATTGTTTTGTTACCGGCTACTTGAATTACTTTAAGCAGGCTAGTAGTATTCCTTGAATTGGTAATATGTGAATTTTATTCGAACATACAGGGTGTGAGAGTTTTTCCGTTCTAGGTGGAGTAAATCAATAACTCTTTCAATGCAGCCCTCTGGAGAAAAAAGGTAACTGAAAAAGGGTGTTTTTTATGAAAGTGTGGTTTCGGCCATTACAATTTTGTAAACAAAAATTTGATATTTTCCAATCGTTGGCACGAGAACAATATTTTTAGTGATACAATATCCACATAACATTATCGAACTGGATTGGCGGGAAAAATCTGATAAACGACTGGATATTTATCGAATCCATTCAATGTAAACTCTGGTGAAATGTTAAGGAAAGGACCATGTTGGGGGTCTTAAAGATTTTTTGCACGACTTGAACCGTTTTGTTTTAAGTAAATAAGGAAGTAGGCATGTTTGAGGCAATGGTCTCTGTAAAAGAATCCCATTATACACTCAAAATCGCGGACGGCTTTTGAATCGATATAAAAACAAGTAAGGAAGTCTAAGTTCGGGTAATAATCTTGGCTTGCGTCATAATGACGCTTAACAGCCTAGGCGATTTTGGTCGTTTCGTATCAAAGCACGCAAGTCATTTCTTTTTAGCGATAACTGACGCAAATTGGAAACCCCAAGGGAGTTAAAGTCATCCTCCACCTGTTGTTTCCATCTCAGTCGAGGTCTCCCCCTTCCTCTGCTGCCGAATTCGGGTGTCGATAGGAAAACTTTCTGTGCTGGTGCTTCTTTGTCCATTCGCATAACATGACCCAGCCAGCGGAGTCTTTGGACTTTAATCTGCTGAACTATGGTCAGGTCTGCGTAAAGCTCGTACCGCTCATCGTTAAATTTCCTTCGATACTCGCCGTTGGCATCACGGTAAGGACCTTAGATCTTCCGGAGAACTTTTCTCTCAAATACCCCAAGGGCCATCTCATCTTCTCTTGACACTGTCCATGATTCCGAGCCGTACATCAGGACTGGTATGATGAGAGACTTATAGAGCGTGATCTTTGTTTGTCGGGAGAGGACGTTACTTCTCAATTCCTTACTTAGTCCAAAGTAACACTTGTTGGCTAGAGTGATTCTCCTATGGATTTCTAGACTGATATTATTTTCGGTGTTAATGCTGGTTCCCAAATAGACAAAGTCTCTCACCGTTTCAAACTTGTAGCCATCAACGGTGGCTTGGCTGCCAAGGCGCAGGTGCGCCGATTCTTTCTTTGATGACAGCAGGTACTTCGTCTTGTCCTCGTTCACCGCAAGCCCCACTATTTTCGCTTCTTTATCCAGCCCAGAGAAGGCAGCGCTTACGGCGGTTGTTAAGGCCAATGATATCAATATCATCGGCATACGCCAGCAATTGCACGCTCTTGTAGAAGATTGTGCCATTGCGGTTTAGCTCTGCTGCTCGAATTATCTTCTACAGCATCAGGTTGAAGAAATCGCACGAAAGGGAGTCGCCCTGTCTGAAGCCTCGTTTGGTTTCAAATGGCTCAGAGAGGTCATTCCCGATTCTGACGGAGCTGTTGGTATTCCTCAGCGTCATTTGGCAAAGCCGTATAAGCTTTGCAGGGAAGTTAAATTCAGACATGGCGGCATACAGGCAACTCCTTTTTGCGCTGTCAAAAGCGGCTTTAAAATCGACAAAGAGGTGGTGTGTATCGATTCTTTTATCATGGGTCTTCTCCAGGATTTGGCGCATCGTGAAAATCTGGTCGATGGTAGACTTACTAGGTCTAAAGCCACACTGATAAGGTCCAATCAGTTTGTCTACGATGGGCTTCAGTTTTTCACACAATACGCCCGAAAGGACCTTATATGCGATATTAAGAAGACTGATTCCGCGGTAGTTGGTGGGGTTAGCGGGATCGCCTTTCTTGTGGATTGGGCAGAGCACACTTAAATTCCTATCTGGAGGCATGCTTTTTACCAGCTCGACGTACGTCAGTTATCAGGTCGCCATTATTGTCCTTACAGGAACTTGCCCCGGTCTTTAAACCTTCCGTCATCCGCCGGATCTTTTCATAGAATTTTCGGGCATCGTTCCTGTCAGCCAGCATCTCAAGCTCCTCACAGTCACGCCTTTCGGCCTCACGTTTCTTTTTTCTGAAAAGGCGTCTCTCTTCCTTCTTCGCCTCACGATAGCGTTGCCATACACTGCGGGTTGCGCCCGTTCGCAACGTCTCCCTGTATGCAGCGTCCTTTTTATCCGAGGCTGTGCTGCATTCCTCATCGTACTAGTTGTTCTTGCGGGCTCGCTCAAACCCTATAGTGGCCTCAGCGGCGGTCCGTAATGAGTGAGAGATATACTTCCATTGCTCGGTTACATCGTTAGGTCGAGAATTGCTCTCCCATGAATTTTCCAACTGTAGGACCAAAGACTCCTTCCTTGCCCACCTTGGCATTAAAGTCGCCGAGCACGATTTTGATATCATGCTGGGGGCAGCGATCATAGGTCTGTTAAAGTTTATCGTAGAAGGAGTCCTTCTCTGCGTCGTCCGTCTCCTTAGTCGGCCCATAGGCGCAGGTAAATGTTATGTTGGAAAACCTCGCCTTGATGCGGATCGCAGCGAGACGCTCGTCCACAGGAGTGAACGTTAGTACTTGGCGGCGAAATCTCTTTCCCACCACAAATCCTATACCACGCGCTTTGCCGCGTGTGTGGACACTGTAGTATACGTCACAAGGACCGATGGTCGTCTTTCCTTGCCCCGTCCATCGCATTTCCTGCAAGGCGGTTATGTCAGCCTTTGCGTTCACGAGGACATCAACCAGTCGGCAGCGGTATGCTCCCTAGAAAGTGTCCAGACATTCCACGGACATGCCCTAATATCCTTCTCGTAGTCCATAATTCGTTTTTCCGGGTCGTCAACATTAAAGGGGGTTCTCATCCGATGCTTTGGTGTTTTCCTTTTCATTGGAATAAGGTTTTTACTTGGCGGGTCCCAAACCCAGCGCACAACCCGTTTCGGGGTTTTTGAAAAATATTTACACATTTATATACCGAACCGCTTGCTTCAAGACAGACGCCCGCTTGCAGCCGCACCTCATGGTGAACAGACGCTGCGCAAAAGACCTCGGTGAGTCCTTAAACCAAGAATGTCAGAGTGGCCCCACCGGGGCTCCCTCTCTTTCTGCCGCGAGCCTAGATAGCTCACGTTGCCCAGAGTGTACGAACGAGGACGCAAGAGTCGGAATTGGGCAAGGTCACACAGCAACTACACCCCATTACACCCTACCTCTTCCCAGCGGTAGTTTTCATATGATTTTCGAAATATTCCATTTCGGAAGTGGGCGTGGTTGGGAAGCGATTTCGTCCAATTACATCAGGTATTCTCCCTTTTATGCTAGTATACCTTGTACCAATTTCATCGTTCTACCGTTATTAGTTTAAAAGTTACGACCAGTCGAATTTTCTAAAATGCCTGCCTTAAAACTACTACTTTTAAAAAATTTTCAAAAAATCATAAAAGAATGATTACGGGGTGCATCCTGCCAAACTGTATCATTTTAAATGAAAAAATCATTATATAATGACCAGGAGGATTCACCTATAAAATTATATAATTTTAACCATTTCCGTTACCAAATTATGCCAATTTAGGTGATTTTAGAAATTTGCGATATCGAAAGAGGGCAATTTGGTACAAAGCATACTGGTGTCGTTGGGAGTATGCCTGATGAAATTGGAAAAAATCGTTCTCCAACCACGCCCACTTTCGATATCGAAAACTTCGAAAATCGCCTAAATTGAAATAATTCGGTTACGGAAATGGCTTAAATGATATAATTTTACAGGTGAATTCCCCTGGTTATTTTATAATGATTTTTGATAAATTTTTAAGTGAGCGTAGCACCGACCAAAATTGACATAATTCGGTAACGGAAATGGCCCCTATTATGACTTTTTGATAAATTTTTAAAAGTAAGCGTGACACCGCCCACTTTTAAATGATTACGGTAGAACGATGAAATTTGGTACAAGGTATACAAGCGTAATAGGGAGGACGAAATCCCAACTTCCTTACTGGTTGTATTAAGACATGAAGTGCTATATTTTTGTACAAAGTCAAAACTACGATCACACCTTTAAAAGTTATATAGCAACAAATTTTAAGAAGTTTTATTTGAATACAATTTTTCTGACTCCTGGGGGTAAATTCTCGTTCTATAAAATGATAACATGAAAATTCTTTTCATTTTATCACTTCATAGAATACGAATTCGCCCCGTGGTACTATTAATTCGTAAAAAATTCCAGCTCCATGCAAAGTAGTAATGAATGTGAACATTGCTTTATAATTTAATTTAATTTTTTTGTGTCCCTTCCCCTCTTCTTAAACTCTTCCTCCCTCC